>CM076572.1:1262608063-1262893738 GCA_034641835.2 Pinus albicaulis
TTATTAATTGCTCCCTTGTTTCGATTGACCTCTGTCTTTTCACTCATTATTCAGGTTTGAGAACCCTTAATTTCTCTCTCATTTTGATTGAAACCATTTTCACCATCAGCCTAAGGATCTGAAGTTACTCGGCTATCTTGCCCTGTGAACACTTCCCTTTAGAACCATGATTATGATCTAATTGCTTGACACATTGACTCCATTAGCCAAATGGAATTTAAACCTACATCTTTCCATCTAAACCAGTAATTACACAACCAAACCAAACCCAAAATAAAATCCCAAATAATCCTACATAACTAGCCTAAAATCAACTAAAATCAACAAAGATAAATCATATAGAGAGAGCCCTCTCTAAGCATTAGGAAGGCTAGATCCTAAGGCTTAAAAGTAGGTTTGTGGTTACCTCTAATATTCTTTAAACCAAAATATAAACAACCCTTGAGAATTATTGGAGTGATAACACATCCTTCATCCTCAGGTTATACAATTTTTTCTGCAGCAAAAATTTATTCACTAGAGACTTAGTTTCGTACAAAGTCCCCAAATTAACCCACAAAGTCTTCGTCGTAGCTTCCCCAAGTACATTCATTGATATCGAATCTGAGATACAAAACTGTATTGTGCTCTTTTCCTTTCGATCCAACTTCACCCAATCTTCATCTGACATTGTCGTTGGTTTAGTACCTGAATCTACCGCGATCCATTGATCTTTATCCACCAGCAGATCCTCCATCTTGAGCTTCCACAACTCAAAACTATGACCATTAAATTTATCGATCTATATATTTCCACTGCTCGCCATATTCTTTCACCGCAAGAATCAATCCAGCAGATCTCCCACTGAATAGGGTCTACCATAGGCTCGAGAAAAAAATCCCTCAGCAGCAAAGGCGTCCCCTTAAATCCGAAACAACTTTGATACCAAATGTAAGCTTTAAACCTATACAGAAATTATCTGCAAACGAATTCTTAAAGATATAAAATAAACAATAACGAAAGCATCAAAAATAGAACATATATACGCAGATATTTTTCCCCTAGATCCCAAATCGAGACTACCAGCTTGATTTTTCATTATATTCCCTTTAGTGTTACAACACATATATATACATGTCGAAGCATTCATAAACACTAATCCATTAACCCTGTATTAGAACATAATTATAGTTTCCTTGAATGGATCTAAAAAATACCAAGGGCTGAAAACCAGCATGCCCCAAAACCATTTTCAATCCCATGCAAAAAACCATAGGTGGGTATGTCCACCTAAAATAGTGTCCAAAATTATTTTCCCAGAGTGCTGCCTTGGACCCTACATAGGGGGCTACTTGCCCCTTGTGAACCCCTGGATAAGGGGGGCTACCCCCCCCCCCCCCCCGTGAACCCCCCGTTGCGCTCGACGCAACAAAAAAGTGGGGCTATCACCCCCCCTGTGACCCCCCGCGCGTGTGACTATTTGCGGAAAGAATATAACACATACCTAACAATGAAAGCCCCTTGTTTCCACTGATGATCGACCTCTTCTTTTCAATAGTCAACTACCTCGAAAAACCATTTGAAAACCTTTGTTGATATTTACAATCTATCTTTAATGTATTTAAATCTTGTAAAAAAAATTAACTCAATCTATGATACATCACTTGTTTTTCATAATATTCATTTAAAATTATAATAATAAAAAATTGACCTAAATTTTTTCATATTCTTGTTATACACGATCCAATGTTCTTATCCATTCAACACCTGAAAATGATATATATTGTTTCTTTCAAAAATACATGAAGTTTGTGTAAGGATATGTGTTGTTTCTTTCAAGAAATATGAAAATGACAATAACAATATTTTATTCAAAAGTGTAAAATGAAAGTTTATTATGAGTATTTTACTTTATAACTTTAAAAGTATTTATAGCACTACCATGATTAACTATGAGTTTTTATCCACCATTGAGAATGTAACAAGTAAGTACCTTTAATTCAAGTAATGCCATCTCAACCGTCATGGGTGATTCCATTCCCTAAAATGTGATTGGTTCTCATAAAGTGAATTTTGATTGTACATTTTTATTTTGAGGCCCATTTTTTACCTCAAATTTTCTCTAATGTTTAAACATTGTTAATCATAGTTAGTTATACTCAACCACTGTCAATGTTAATCATAATAAAATATGGGAAACCATGTTCAACCATGGCCAAACATAGTTAGTTATACAAACCATTGTCAACTACAACTACACATCGTAAACTATATGCAAACACTATACAATGATGCATGTGTTCGACCTACATTACATTGTTAAAATTATCATTATATTGCACCCTCAAATTACTCTACTACGTTGTTCACATTACTTTATTAGATTTTCAAAGTTAAAATCTCATTGGAGTGCCCTATGCATCATGTAATCAAGTTCTAATCTATAAAAACCCTTAGTGAGCATCATTTCACTGTACAAAAACCATGCCAACAATTCCATTAAAGTTGTGGCTACACATCCTTTTGTGTTTCAATACATTTTAACTAAACAAGAAAAATTTCACTTTATGATGTTCTTATCACTTCTTTAGGAGAAATTTCTAATTATAGTTTCTTATCACTTTGGAGAATGGGTGGTTGGCTCAAGTAGACATCTTATAGAGAAAGTAGGCATTAGAGGAAATTTCAGCCTAAAAGCGCCCATGCAAATTTCACATACATAATATATAAACCAATCAAAATATTTTAAATTTAGAAAGAGGTACATGTAAATATTTTGGAGGGAAAATATAAAAAACTACTTTTTTTAATTGTATTTTAGCTTATCTCCTTGTATGTTTACTCAAATTTCAAGTGTAGAAACTTGTTGGATGCAAAATTAAATTATGCATCCAACAAGTACCCATTATGCCTACTTTTGAGAACGAACACATTTTTTAATGTGTCTTCAATTTTTATCATTGTGGGTCTTCTCAAAAGTATGCATAATGGGTACTCGTTGGATGTCTACACTTGAAATCCTGCATCCAACAAGTGTGTACACTGAAAATTTGATTAAATCTACAAGGAGATAAGCAAAAAATACAATTAAAAAAATAGTTTTCTTCTTTTCCCTCCAAAATTCATAACTCTTACTTTATTATTTTTCTATTATTTTATTTTATTTTCTTAGGAAGCCACTTTTAGGCAAAAAATTCCTTTGAATAAATTTCAAACCTACTATAATATCTTATTAAATAAATTTAGCAAAAAATATGGATGGATTAGAAATATATTTTTTGCTATATTTAACAAAAAAATCACCCCATAATGATGAAATTACCTACCAAATTATATCCTAACTATAATTATTATATCCCTACCTGTAGCTATTAAATGTGTACCCATTCTAAAATATATATTCAAATGACCATAGTTACCAAGTTTTGTTGAATTGGGTTGAATAATTCAAAATTTCTCCAAATCGGTTTGGTTCTGCCATTAGTACAACAAATTCAAATTCGATATGATCTTAAATTTGCTATACATTTCCCTTTGATCTAGTTAAAACATGTGATCCCCAACATCATCAATTTTGCAGCAAGTCGAGTGATGGGTCGATAGTAGACACATACATGTAGCAGAGCAACAATCATAAGTAGTAGGTTGCGAGGGATTGGATGGACTCGTAGTGAAGTAACCCACTTTCTAGATATATTTTCTAATGATATTTATTAAAAAAAAATTCAGTTAAGTTGGTGTAAGTTGAAGTTAAGGTTAATCATATGCTACACAAAAAAATAAATATATAATTAAAATCAATTATATGTATATAATTAAATTTTTATGTAATATATTATATGGTGTTTATTTTGGTGTGGTTATGTTTATATATCATTATTAAAATTATATATATGGATGAGATTAGTAAATTTTTAAATTAAAAAAAAAGAATTGTTATTATTATTATCCAATTTTAAGGTTAAAACCAAGTCAGACACCAAATAGGTGTATGCGACCCCCTTATTTGTGGGGCAAGGGACTCTGTTAGCCACCTATAAAATTTGTTATATCAAAAGGTGGCTAAATCATTTTTTGAGTCTTCAAGAAACAATTTTATTGCTAAAAATGTTATCTCTTGAAGAGTCATGAAGACATCATGCCCTTTGTTTAAATCTTCACTGCTATTTCCTTTTCAAATGCTGAAAATCTGCTATTTTTATAATAAAAAGACTGCTACAAAAATCCCCAATTTTCCCTCATTTCACCCCTTTTTTCCCTTCATCATTAACCCTCATTTGTTCTCTTTTCCTCATAAAATTCCTCTATTTTTCATTTATTCCTCTTTCCCCTTCATGAAAATCCTTTTACAAAGTTTAAAACTCACTTTTGAACTTTGCCAAAACCCCCAAATCCATCAAAAATCTTTGAAAATATCATAAAAATACACATTTTTGTATTAAGTCTTAAGCCCCTTTAGGCTAAGACCTGAACCAATTCCCCACATATGCCCTGGCGCTAGAACCAAGTGCTAAACCCTTTCAGCACTTATCGCATCAGAACAGTCGACGCAACACAAGTCTTTTTGTTTTATAAGTCCCCCGGCGTGATTGGCCCTTTTGCATATAAACCCCTGATCCCATTACCGCTTCATATAACCACAGAGCCCACATTTGGAACTTAAACCTTGTAAATAAACCTTCCGGATTCAAAATTCCCTTTGTATTTTGTAAAAACCCATATTTCCAAAGTTTTATATTAAAACCCGCCAGTTCATGTTTTTAATGATAAAGACCATTGATCTATTCCCGATCAACTATCCGTGCTATCTCGCATTGGGAAATTTCAAATGGGTAGATTGAAAAGCCCATCTCCTTATCCTGATTCTGATTGGCCCTTATACATATAAGCCCTGGGCCTTTTCTTTTTCATATAAACCAACGGCCCCGCAATCGGGCACCAAGCCTTTTATATATAACCCGCCCCCAAAGCCCAAAACCTTTGTTTTTCATTAATTTTTCATTTTTCATATGTTTTTAAAGGGTTTTCGCCAGTTCACCATTTTAAAGAATCCCGACCGTTGATCTTAAACAAATCAACGATCGGCCAAATCTCGCATCGGAGATTTCTTCGGTTGCATTTTAATATTACATGGCTCCTCCTCCGATCAGCGACCTCCGATTGCATATCCGTCGTTGATCTCCTCTCCGCCTTCCTAGATCCAATGGTTGCCATTGCTCCTACTCAAATCCCTTTCTCAGCTGAAGAACTCCTCCGATTCGTCCTCCACTGTCGATCTGATCTGTAGATCGACGGCCCAAAGCCAATCGCATCGGTGTCATTCAGTTTTTCCCCCTCACCGATCGAGAAGCCCCGATTGCATCTGGGCCATCCACGTGTCAACATCCGATGGTCCAGATCTTCCCTCCCGACCTTGGTTAAAAAAACATGCAACCCAGCTTTATAATTTTTTTAAAGTAGATCTCAGTCGTTGATCTCTGTAGATCAATGACCCATATTAACCCTTACTCCACTTTGTTTATGTTTCCATTCAGCCCTATATTAAATCTCCACCATTGATCCTGTACATCTAATGGCCCAGATTAGTCTCGACAGGCCCACCTCCGATGGGTCCTGCCTCCCTCCAGATTTGATCTCAATCGTCCAATCCTTGATCCAACAGCTCAGATTAAAACCACCCCGCCTTTTATAGCCCGTGCATCATATCAAGATCGCGCTCACTCCCCACCGTCAGATCTGAAACCCCAGATCCAACAGTCGATGCACATTTTCGCACAACTTCAAGCGCGAAGGTTAATTTCCCAATGGCTGCGCAATATGGGTGGTATTCAATTTCCACGTGTCACCTTCTAAACGTATATCACGTTCAAAAAGGTGAAACCACCTTTCTCCCATTTCGCCGCGCGATACTGCCTGTTTTTCCCTCTGAAACCTCTTTCCCTCATTTATATTATATTTTATCGCGTGCAGCCATTGCCGTTGATCTTTGCAAATCAACGGTCCCAATTGGATTTCGCGTTGTTCTATTGCCCTCTGCCATACACCAAGGGCCTTCAACAGGCAATCACAGCCATTGATCTCTGGGTCCAAACTGATCTGACGGCCCAGATCCTTTCTGGAAACTCCAATTTCCTCTTAACCTTTATCACTGCTGATTAAGGTTTTAAACCTATTTTCTTCGCATTTTCCGCCTGTCTTATTGTAAAGTGACTCTTTCGCTTTATATTATCATTATGGCTCCCCACCGTTGATCTTTGCTAGATCGACGGATCTAACTTAATCTCTCCACCATTTTCTCCTATCCACAACCTCCGAAGAAGTTTTACCTAATAACGCATGATTTTTTTTAATTATTTCTTGGTTTGTGCAGGACTTTAAAGGTTTTTCAAATGTTTTAAAAGAAAATAAAAATCCGAGAGTGACGACTCTCCAGGCCTTTGTTTATCAAAGAAAATATTTTTGCAAAGGTTCTCATCAAGGTTTATCAGTTCATCATGAGCACTGATACTATTATAAAGCCTCTGCACACCTGTACATCAACAAGACACAGTGAAGCATAATTGAAACAAAGAGTATCAGTGTCGAAGACCTAACCACAGTAGAACTGAAGATTGGAGATTGTTTTCACAGTCTAGTGGATTACTGCTAAGATTAAAAATCAAAAGCCCAATCCATTAAATAAAACACATTTAAACACAAATCAAAAACATTTATCATACAAAGGAGCCTCCACTACCACATAAGAGGCTAATTGATTCCCCTCAGCTACCTAATGCCACCTGTAGCCTCAAAAGCATTCAACATACAGCCAAGTGATGACCAGAACAGAGCATATCTGCCCCAATACAGCTGAATAGTTATTTCGGATCAAAGAAGCGAATATAAACTATCAGTAGAGTTATTGTAAAATATGACACAGAGCCTTAAAAGTCAACAAAAGCTCCCACCGAGCTTAATTCTTAAATCTAAAACAATTAATACAGACAAAATATCTCTAAATTTCTCCATCGAGCCCCTTAAAAGCCGAGAAGTATTAATCTGTATTAATTGAACCTGGGAGATCTTTTATCCCATCCCACCTCCTTATATCTTCTATAAATACTCCTGTAGAAGATAAAACAATGTTGATTACAGAACTTTGAAATATATTTGTGCTCAAAAATTTCTATTGTAAATAGTTTTCAAAGGCTCCTGAAGCTCTGTTTGTGATCGAATAGCTAGGCTGAGAAATGAATATGATTACTGAATATTAACATTGGACCTAAAGACTGTAACTAGTTTGACGTCAATAACAAGTTGTTTCTTGGGATCCTGGTCTATATAACTGATGAAGTGCTCCTTTCTGTGTAATTGTTCTCCTTTTGTGTATGCCATTTTGTCCATTAATTCTCTGATAAAGAACAACAGCCATAGAGTTAGGACCTACTGTTTACAATACCCTTCTCTGACTGATAAGATTTATCTCAATGTTTTCCTCCAATTTGTTTATTTAAGAATGATTCAATACATTTTAAAAAATTAGGAATGCCGGCATTCCCTCGTCCTACTATTTTCTTTAAACATTATTCTTGAATGTTATTTTCATTGTTTTCTTATTAAAGTTAGACTAGAAAAGTGATGGTGTGCCCTGTATTCTAGCTTCTTTCTCCAAAGGTAGATTATGAAAGTATCCCTAAGTGTTTGCTGAAAGCAAACTAGGTTTAAAAGTACCTTATTTGATCTTAAGTAGCATTTTGTTTCTCTTATGTCTTTTTCATCCTTTTCTGAAGGTAATTATGTGGATTAGTGGATTGTTGTCTATTGAGTTGCTTTAATACAAACTTTCCCAAGAAATTTATGGCGAGCCCTGTTCTTGGTTGGTTTTAAACAGTTACTTAAAAGGCTTTTCTTGTTTGGACTGACTATAAATCCTTGTTGAAATTATTATCAGTTTCCACCCCTCCAACACTTTTATTGTTTCCATTCCATGATTTAATCTCAAAGATCTTGTGATATAGATTACTTGCCCCTTGGATCACTCTTGAATTTGTTGCTCAATTAAAGCCCTATTATGAATCCATAGCCCAATGGAATAAAAATCAGCATTATATCTATCTTTTAGCCAAAGCTTGTTCTGATTGCTTGCAACTTCACACCTTTGAAACTATTTCCATTTAGGACTTTCCACTCAAATAATAATCATGCTCAACCATCCGAAACAAAAAAAAAGCCTCGGAATTCATAACTAGCCTAATATCATTACCCAAAAGCTTTAAAGATAAATCCATCTTTGCACTTATTGGAGAGATCCCTCTCCAGATTCAGGAGGGCTAGATCCTAGAATCCCAAAGTGGTTGAAATAGTGTTCTCTTTGCAGTTTGACTTTTCCAATATTGCAAATTACAGGGAGCTAACATTTCTGGCGACTCCACTGGGGATATACGTTGATGTTACTCAACTGGCGATTTTCTGAGTAAATTAGATGTTGTACATACTCTTAAGACTTAGAGCACCCAAAATCTCTTTAGTTTGGTACATGGTGGTGGACCATTAAACATTTTACCTCCAAAAGAGCTAAAAACTTCCACCTGGCGACTCCACACTCTGAAACTCCCAAAAGACCAAATGACTCCACCGGTGAAGACCTTGGGTGATTGAACAGACACAGTGACCTCTTTTTGTGATTTACAAACATGGATTTAGATATAGACCTAGAAGACAAACATATGATCATGATGGAAAATTTGATGTACATGCTTGGAAGAAGGGTGGATAGGTTTATGACTAATCTAAACGTAGGTGATCTAGAACATCATATGCCTTTCCCTCAGCAAACACAATTTCTACCGCTACAAGACATATACGACGAGCAAGATTATAGTGAAAACCATCAAGAAAAATCTCTAATCATGATGGAAAAGAAGATGTATATGCTTGGGAAGAGAATGGATAGGTTGATGGCTAATATGAATATTGATGATCTAGAGCAAGCTATGCTTTCCCCTAATCAAACACAAGCCCAATGACCTCAAGACCAAGACAGTGACCAAGATATGTATTATGATCAACACCTTATAGAAGATAATGAGCAAACTTACAAAGAAGGCAATAAAGAAGGTTGTCAAGAAAATTTTGATTGCCTTCCTATGTCTTGTACTATGCTGATAAGAGATCTTCATGACCAAAACGCAAATATTAATAGTAAGTAGTGCTTTGAGGAAACAAGTAGCCATTTGGAAAACACGAAGCTTGAAATTGAGGAGACACCAACACATATAGAAACCCTTCCTTTGTGTTATAACTCAGTTCAGATTAGACAACAAGAATGGCATCTTGATAATGAGGAGAAAATAACTCATGAACCCGATGTACAAACTCAGTATCATACTAATCATGAGGAATTTTTTGAAATACAAGAATATTAGGAAACAACAGAAAATCCTCAAAGTTTCCCTGCAAGCACAAGTCAAGATCCCCTACAAGAGGCTCAACAAAACATCCAGCCTCAAAATCAGCTTTTATAAGAAACAGAGAAATGTTGTACTTCTGTTCAAAGGAACATAGAAAAATCTTTCCCATTGACAGAAGAAGAGATAGATCAGAATATTAATAAACAATCAGTCTCTAAAATTTATTGCAAAACAAATACTCTTGCTCATTCACGTAGAGAACTCTATTGTAAATATGCAGAAAGCTCTTTTGTTGGTCATAAAAAACAGGGTAGCACTTTTTCTGTTTATTCTAAAAGGAAAATCTTTCCATTAACAGAAGAACAAATTGATCAAATACTAAGCAAGAAACTACCCTCTAAACCATAATCTCAACCAGATAGTCATGAACATGGTGCCTATTCCATAGAACAATCCAATGGCACTCAAGACAAAGAGGATAATAAGAAAATAAATGATAATGCTGAAACTAATCCTCTTTGGAATATGAATTTTGATGGGTTATGTACTAAAACTAATGCAGGTGCAGGAATATGCCTTTATGATACAAAGAACACTTATGTTGAAGCCTATTCATATAAATTGAACTTTCAATGCACAACTAACATAGTAGAGTATGAGGCGCTCCTCTTAGGGCTACGTTTATTGAAAAAATTAGGAGCCTAGAAGGTAACAGTTCGTGGAAACGCAGAATTGGTAATTAGGCAAGTGAAAGAAGAATGCATAGTAAAACATCCCAGACTTAAATCTTATAAGGATTATGCCATGGATTTGTTAAAGTATTTTCAAGAATTCCAACTTATCCTTGTTCCTAAAGACCAAAACAGTTTTGCTAGTGGATTAGCCCTTGTGGCTAGTACATGTATGAGACCTTGGGAGAGCAAGAAATATACCATTCAAGAAAAATTCAGACCTGTTGTCCCAAAAAATAAAAGATACTGGAAAAACTTTCAAGGAGAAAAAAAAATAGAAGACTATCCTACTGAGGATATACCATCTTTCCAATAAGAAACCTCTCCCTTCACTGATATCAATCTGCCATTCAAAGAACATGAATTTATATAAGAAGCAAGCATATATTTAGAGAAAAAATATATTTCCCTGCTTATTGTTTTGCAGGTTAAGGATGATGACACTTCCAAGCAACATTCTAAAGATATAGTTCTAAAAGCTGAAGTCTTAGAAGCAGGCAATCTACCAGACATGGAGAACCAAAATCAAGAGAACCTTCATCTTTTCTTTGTTGATCCTTTGGAAGAGCATGTGGAAGTTACAATTGGCTCAAATTATCAAGCATGGATCCTTTGCAAGAGCCAAATGCATGAAAATCTGTCACCTTCTGGGATAGCCTTGGTTTTGAAGATTAATCTTCAAAATGTACTATGGATATCCCTAACAAGCAACCAGAGTTTATTCTTCTTTATGACATTACTTAACTCGCTACATTGGCATTTTTGTATCATATAAGAACGTAAATACTCCAAGTTAGAATAGGTTAGATAGGAATGTAAATAAAGCTCAGTTTTGAGCAGTTAGATAGTTGTTGATTTTTGTCTCCGAAGAAAAATAAAAAATTCAAAAATATAAAAACAATAGAAGAAAGAAAGGAGGAAAGATTGTAAAAACAATAAAGGTACAACCCCATACCAGAAAAGAAAAGAAAAAGTATGAAAGTGTGCAAGCTTAAATGCCACTCCTGAAAAACACACTCCTAGTTAGCCATACAGCCTAATCATGGCTAATTAGTTTTAAATTGACTACTGATAGGTTAGTAAATTCGATTTGCCAAACTGAATAATCTTGGCTTATCAGTTAGGTAGATTAGGATAGAAATTAAAGGTTCAAACATGCTCAAAATCTAAACCTAAGTATCCAAGAGAAGAATGATTCCCATCTGTTTTAATCCTGATTCAAAAACATAAATTAAACTGGTTCTAATTAGCTCAAAATATGAACCAGATAACAATGAAAGAACAACTCAAACTAAAGAAAAAACAGAGCTGAAGAAAAGAGAAGTCCGTGCTTTAAACTTTCAGAACTTAATCCTTCTATTTTGATTTATTTTTCTCTAAAATAATATCTATGTGTAGCTTGTTGTTTATGCCATAGATTAGCAACAAGCTAGACTGTTCAATCCTGACCTGTATGCTTTTAAATTTATGTTTTAGAAATTAGAGAATGAAAATCTGTTAGACTGTTTAATCCTAACAGATTATTAGCTAGGTAGAGAAGCATATGAAATCAACTGTTTAATCTGAGTTTATGGAGAAATAAGGAGTAGAATTAGATTAGATTTTTTTTCTTTCAAAATAATAAAATTTTGTAAAAGAGTTTGCCAATCCAAGCGCACTATAAAGAAGAAAAAATGTTAGATCAGTAGGATTGGGTAGGTAGAAAGCTTGTGTTGATGATATCCATTGTTTTTTATGGTACGCTAACATTTTCCAGAGCAAAAGAAGATCATCCAAGTAAGAAAGTTGCAACCCAATGGATAAGGCATTGATCAGCCCCCCAGAGAATGCAAGTATGAAGTTCTTGATGCCTTCAAGAAGGCACCATCCCCAAGTGGAGCCACTGTTAGCCACCTATAAAATTTGTTATATCAAAAGGTGGCTAAATAATTTTTTGAGCCTTCAAGAAACAATTTTATTGCTAAAAATGTTATCTCTTGAAGAATCATGAAGACATCATGCCCTTTTTTTAAATCTTCACTGTTGTTTCCTTTTCAAATGCTGAAAATCTGCTATTTTTATAATAAAAAGACTGCTGCAAAAATCCCCATTTTTCCCTTCATCATTAACCCTCATTTCTTCTCTTTTCCTCATAAAATTCCTCTATTTTTCACTTATTCCCCTTTCCCCTCCATGAAAATCCTTTTACAAAGTTTAAAACTCACTTTTGAACTTTGCCGAAACCCCCAAATCCATCAAAAATCCTTGAAAAAATCATAAAAATGCACATTTTTGTATTAAAGCTTAAGCCCCTTTGGGCTAAGACCTGAACCACTTCCCCACATATGCCCTGGTGCTAGAGCCAAGTGTTAAACCCTTTCGATGCTTATCGCATCGGAACAGTCGAAGCAACATAAGTATTTTTGTTTTATAAGTCCCCCGATGTGATTGGCCCTTTTGCATATAAACCCCGATCCTATTACCGCTTCATATAACCATAGAGCCCGCATCCGACACTTAAACCTTGTAAATAAACCTTCCAGATTCGAAATTCCCTTTGTATTTTGTAAAAGCCCATCTTTCCTAAGGTTTATATTAAAACCCGCTAGTTCATGTTTTTAATGATAAAGACCGTTGATCTATTCCCGATCGACGATCCGCGCTATCTCGCATCGGGAAATTTCAAATGGGTAGATTGAAAAGCCCATCTCCTTATCCCGATTCCGATTGGCCCTTATATATCAGCCCTGGGCCTTTTCTTTTTCATATAAACCAACGGCCCCGCAATCGGGCGCCAAGCCTTTTATATATAACCCGCCCTCGAAGCCCAAAACCTTTTTTTTCATTAATTTTTCGGTTTTCATATGTTTTAAAGGGTTTCTGCCAGTTCACCATTTTAAAGAATCTCGACTGTTGATCTTAAAAAAATCAACGATCGGCCAAATCTCGCATCGGAGATTTCTTCGTTTGCATTTTTATATTACATGGCTCCTCCTCCGATCAGCGACCTCCGATTGCATATCCGTCGTTGATCTCCTCTCTGCCTTCCCAGATCCAACGATTGCCATTGCTCCCGCTCAAAGCCCTTTCCCCACTGAAGAACTCCTCTAATTCATCCTCCACCATCGATCTGATCTGTAGATCAATGGCCCAAAGCCAATCACATCGGTGCCATTCAGTTTTGTCCCCGTGCCAATCGCGAAGCCCCGATTGCATCTGGGCCATCCACGTGTCAACATCCAATAGTCTAGATCTTCCCTCCTGACCTTGGTTAAAAAAACATGCAGCCCCACTTTATAATTTTTTTTAAGCAGATCTCAGTCGTTGATCTCTATAGATCAACGGCCCATATTAACCCTTCCTCTGCTTTGTTTATGTTTCCATTCAGCCCCATATTAAATCTCCACCGTTGATCCTGTACATCTAACAACCCAGATTAGTCTCGACAGGCATGCCTCTTGTGGGTCCTCCCTCCCTCCAGATTTGATCTCAGCCATCCAATCCTTGATGCAACAACTCAGATTAAAACCACCCTGCCTGCTATAACCTGCACATCATATCAAGATCGTGCTCGCTCCCCACCGTCAGATCTGAGACCCTAGATCCAACGGTCGACGCACGTTTTCGCACAAATTCAAGTGCAAAGGTTAATTTCCCAATGGTTGCACGATATGGGCGGTATTCAATTTCCACGTGTCACCTTCTAAACGCATATCGCGTTCAAAAAGGTGAAACCACCTTTCTCCCATTTCGCCGTGCGATACTGCCTGTTTTGCCCTTCGAAACTGCTTTCCTTCATTTATATTATCTTTTATCGCATGCAGCCATCGCCGTTGATCTCTGTAGATTAACGGTCCCAATTGGATTTCGCGTTTTTTATTGCCCTCCGCCATACACCAAGGGCCTTCAACGGGAAATCACAGCCGTTGATCTCTGGGTCCAAACCGATCCGACGGCCCAGATCCTTTCCGGAAACCCCAATTTCCTCAAAACTTTTTTTTTGCTGATTAAGGTTTTTAACCTATTTTCTTTGCATTTTTCGCCCATCTTATGGTAAAGTGACTCTTTCACTTTATATTATCATTATCGCTCCCCATCTTTGATCTTTGCTAGATCGACGAATTTAACTTAATCTCTCCACCATTTGCTCCTATCCACAGCCTCCGAAGCAGTTTTACCCAATAACGCAGGATTTTTTTTAATTATTTCTTGGTTTGTGCAGGACTTTAAAGGTTTTTCAAATGTTTTAAAAGAAAATAAAAGGATGAGAGTGACGACTCTCTAGGCCTTTGTTTATCAAAGAAAATCTTTTTGCAAAGGTTCTCATCAAGGTTTATCAGTGCATCATGAGCACTGATACTATTATAAAGCCTCCGCGCACATGTACATCAACAAGACACAATGAAGCATAATTGAAACAAAGAGTATCAGTGTCGAGGACATAACCACAGCAGAACTGAAGATTGGAGATTTTTTTCACAATCTGGTGGATTACGGCTAAGGTTAAAAATCAAAAGCCTAATCCATTAAATTAAACACAGCTAAACACAATTAAAAAACATTTATTAGACAGAGGAGCCTCCACTGCCACATAAGAGGTTAAGTGATTCCTCTCAACTACCTAATGCCACCTGTAGCCTCAAAAGCATTCAACAGAGGGCCGAGTGATGACCATAACAGAGCATATCTGCCCCAATACAGATGAATAGTTATTTCGGATCAAAGAAGCTAATATAAACTATCAGTAGAGTTATTGCAAAAGATGACAAAGAGCCTTAAAAGTCAACAAAATCTCCCACCGAGCTTAATTCTTAAATGTAAAACAATTAATACAGTCAAAATATCTGTAAATTTCTCCATCGAGCCCCTCAAAGGCCGAGAAGTATTAATTTGTATTAATTGAACCTGGGAGATCTTTTATCCCATCCCACCTCCTTATATCTTCTATAAATACTCCTGTAAAAGATAAAACAATGTTGGTTGCAGAACTTTGAAATATACTTGTGCTCGAAAATTTCTATTGTAAATAGTGTTCAAAGGCTCCTGAAGCTCTGTTCGTGATCGAATAGCTAGGCTGAGAAATGAAGATGATTGCTGAACTGAAACATTGGACCTGAAGACTGTAACTGGTTTGACATCAATAACAAGTTGTTTCTTGGGATCCTTGTCTATATCACTGGTGAAGTGCTCCTTTCTGTGTAATTGTTCTCCTTTTGTGTATGCCATGTTGTCCATTAATTCTCTGATAAAGAAAAACAGGCATAGAGTTATGACCTACTGTTTACAGTACCCTTCTCTGACAGATAAGCTTTATCTCAATGTTTTCCTCCAATTTTTTTATTTAAGAATGATTCAATATAGTTTAAACAGTTAGGAATGCTGGCGTTCCCTTGTCCTAATGTTTTTTTTAAACATTATTCTTGAATGTTATTTTCATTGTTTTCTTATTAAAGTTAGACTAGAAAAGTGATGGTGTGCCCTGTTTTCTAGCTTCTTTCTCCAAAGGTATATTCTGAAAGTATCCCTAAGTGTTTGCTGAAAGCAGACTAGGTTTAAAAGTACCTTATCTAATCTTAAGTAGCATTTTGTTTCTCTTATGTGTTTTTCATCCTTTTCTGAAGGTAATTATGCGGATTACTGGATTGTTGTCTATTGAGTTGCTTTAATATGAACTTGCCCAAGAAATTTATGGTGAGCCCTGTTCTTGGTTGGTTTTAAACAGTTACTTAAGAGGCTTTTCTTGTTTGGACTTACTATAAATCCTTGTTGAAATTATTATCAGTTTCCACCCCTCCAACACTTTTATTTTTTCCATTCCATCATTTAATCTCAAAGATCTTTTGATATAGATTACTTTCCGCTTGGATCACTCTTGAAGTTGTTTCTCAATTAAAGCCCTATTATGACTCCATAGCCCAATGGACTAAAAACTAGCGTTATATCTATATTTTAGCCAAAGCTTGTTCTGATTGCTTGCAACTTCACACCTTTGAAACTCTTTCCATTTAGGACTTTCCACTCAAATAATAATCATGCTCAACCATAAGAAAAAAACAAAAACCCTCGGACTTCATAACTAGCCTAATATCATTACCCAAAAGCTTTAAAGATAAATCCATCTTTGCACTTATTGGAGAGATCCCTCTCTGGATTCAGGAGGACTAGATCCTAGAATCCCAAGGTGGCTGAAATAGTGTTCTCTCTGCAGTTTGACTTTCCCAATCTTGAAAATTACGGGGAGCTAACAGACTCGACCCCTTGTTTGTGGGACAAAGGACCCATCTCCGCATAATGATTTTGAATGTTAAATCTACGAAGGCTTAAAAAAATATAAGAAAATAAGAATAAGAAATTTTAAATAAATGAAAAAAATATATTTAAATTGAAATTTTTTTAGTGTTAATAAGACATATACTAATTTTTTTGAATTATTTTGGTAATAATCACATGAAATAGAACATTGTCGACGCGTTTTGAGCCAACCAGTGTGGTGAAACGCATCGAAAATGTTCTATTGCATGGGATTATTACCGTAAGAATTCTAAAAAAATTGTACGATGGATCACAAAATAAAAAATTCTAAAAATATTGAAACCGTCCTTGGTAGGGCCTTGGTGAGTAATATTCATCATTTTGAATGGGCACATTTGCGGGTATCTAAGTTGAGATCAGATCTTACCTTTCTAAAAATATGTAGAGATGCTTCTATTATTCCTTCTTTTGCTAAGATTAAACATCCACTTAATATTTCTAAGAACCATCATGTGTTTTTAAAAGCTAGCCTTGCACTCATTCGTTGTGAGATCTCCAAAGTTAGAGGATGTCTTGATCTTCTATCGATAAATTTTTTTTCATGGAATTTAAATCTGTCCAATTCGATTCCTTCTAACTTATGGTCAATAATTGATGCACAATTGGTGTTGAGATTCAACAAGAAATTTTTGGCACCCATGATCCTAATGAAAATTAAGCACCTACACTAGGGTGGGGCCCATAGTCTATTTTTAGGTGCATGTATATTTTTATTATCCCTTAATTTAGATGGACATTAAATTATAATCTATTCTCAATGTGGACTTGAAATAGTTAACTGAAGTGGAAAAATCAGTTAGCTAAGTGAATTTTGAGTTAGAGGTTGGTTGGTGGGACATGCAGAGTAATTCTAGTTGTAACAGAGTTTGAAGTGCAGTGGTGCAAGAGTTTGTGCAAGTTGTAAATAGTTTATCTCAGTTAAGTGAGTTAAACTTAGTTGTGCTAGTTGTAACTGAAGATACACTAGTGAGAGATCAAGTGAATTAAATATTAATCAATTCACATGCAGTGTTCTCACATGCAACTGAAGATTTTCTATTATTAGTTGCATGCATGTCAGATCCAGTGGAGACCCAGTTGAGTTCTAGGTGAAAGAGAAGTTGATTATCAGTTGTGACATTATCCACTTGCACACATGCAATAAAACACACATTGGATGTGCCCATGATACTTGCGCAGTTAAGGCAGGTGGGATTGCATCAATTTAGGGATTTCATTCAGCAGGGATTGCGCAGTGAAGGCAGGCTATCTAGAGATAGTAAATTGGCTAAGGGATTTTCCAATTTTTGTATGACAGTGTGAGACAATTAGCTGATGTACTGATGGCTCTTGTGAGAATATTTTGTATGTAATTGTTTCGTAATCCATGATATAATATAAAATAGAATATAGTGGGTTTTTATCTATAAACTTTTCCCGATAAATTATCTATGTTGCGTGTGATTAATATTTCTTCATATTCATGTGATTAGCGATTGTGTTTTTAATTCCAAAAATATTTGTAGAAGAGATTTAGTATTTAACTTTAGAACATTTTTAGATCGGGTGAATCCAAGATATACATACATATTGTATAATTTCTACATGGTATCAGAGCACAGTAAATTGCAGAAGTGAAGCAAGAGCTGAGTTTGTGACTAGATAAAATTCTAATTTACAGAAATACTTTCTTGGTGCTACAGTTGATTCAAGATCGAAATGGATTTCAATGGCTTGAGGTTAGAGTATGAAATCGAGGGCAGCTTGAACTACATTTCTTGGAAGGATAGGATGGAGGCAGTACTCAAAGACAATGGCTTGAAGGAATTCATTGAAAAAGATGTTCCTAAGCTAGACGCTGCAGATGCTGCCGATCTTGATGCATGGAAAAAGAAAGTGGAAAAGGCGATGTTGAGGCGGTAAATCCCCTCTGCGGACAAAGGCGATCCCACTAGCCCTAGAGTGGGTCTAGCAACAATCAAATCACACAATGGCATTGGTTCCTAGTTACAAGAAAGACAAATATTGTGGTAAGTGACCTACCTCAAATCCCACACTGTTGTCGTCGAAGAAGAAGCGGTGCTCTTCGTCCCTTGCCTGACAGATCACAGTCCTTCCATTTGCTCCGTCCGAACACCTGTACACATGCAGAGAAATGATGACATACAATATAATACTTAAAGCACGTAACTATATATCAGTGAGAGAGGATATAATTCATTGCATTTCATAAAAGAGAAAACACGTGAATGGAACCAAAATTAGAGTCACTTATATTAATGATGACAAAAAGGAAGATTACAACCAAATTCTCTGATGCTATGATCTTCCTTTGGCAGGGCTTGCAGCGGAGCACATCTCAATGAAGTCTGTTGGGAATTTGGACAAAGCTCTCTCTTACGAGGATCTTCTCGACTCTGCTTTAAATGGTTTCCCGGCTATAGTTATCCTCCTACAAGTTCATCTAGCTTGCTAATGGAGAGGGAAATCTTTTATAGATGGAGGAAGGGAAGTTGGGATCCCTATAATAATGGGATAGGCCATATCTCTTAGGAAGGTTCCATGAGAGGTGAAAAACCACTTCCTATACATGGAGATCTGGAGCCAAACCACTAAAATTCCTTTGATGATTCATTCTGGAGTTTGTTAGAACCAAAATTCTTCCATTTATTTTTAAAAAAAATTCCTTAATGGGCTTGGCGTGGGTGAGACACAGGGATAGTGTGCCAATTGGCACGCCCTCTAGTGTGGATTTTCCCGATTGGCATGAGGGATGAACTGACTAGTTGCGCCAAGGCTAAAACACCTGTTTTTAGGCTTTTCTAGAGGAAATGTTCTTCAAGAAAATGTTTATCCTTAGGCAGGAGGATATTATGAAGGTGTTTTCAGGACATTTTACTGCTCACATGTCACAGGAATAGTCCTCCAATGTGTGGGATGAGGGATTGCAGGGACGGTGACAAAATACTTTGTAATATATGCCCCCTAAAGCATGAGGTCCAAAAGAGAGGGAGGGGTGAAATGCTTTATGAGAACATGCCCAACTGAAAACACTGCCGTCGGAAAACCTGTGAAGACAAATAAAACTGATATCTCAGATACATGATATGTGGTATGGGTGCAACCATCCATAATAAAGTGTACAAAAACTGGGATCCAAGGTATGGATGCAGCCATCCAACAAGTAAGGATCAACAAGTAGACTCAGGTATGGTCGCAGCCATCCAATCGAATGAGTCATGTAATACATGATAATAATCCACAAATAATCTGTAGCCTGGATGTATATCAGACAAAATCCAGGGTCTTGCGCTCCATCTCTTGGTCTTCCCCAGTGGAGCCGCCAAATTGTTGAGGAGGTAAATCCTCTCTACGGACAGAGGTGGTTCCACTAGCCCTAGAGTGGGTCTAGCAACAATAAAATCACCCAATGATGTTGGTTCCTAGTTACAAGAAAGACAAAGATTGTGGTAAGTTACCTACCTCAAATCCCACGCTATTGTCATTGAAGAAGAAGCGGTGCTCTTCGTCCCTTGCCTGACAGATCACAGTCCTTCTGTTTGCTCCGTCTAGACACCTGTACACATGTAGAGAAATGATGACATACAACGTAATACTTAAAGCACGTAACTATATATCAGTCAGAAAGGATATAATTCATTGCATTTCATAAAAGAGTAAACACATGAATGGAACCAAAATCAGAGTCGCTTATATTAATGATGACAAAAGGGAAGATTACAACCAAATGCTCTGACGCTATGATCTTCCTTCAGTGGGGCTTGCAGCAGAGCTCATCTCAATTAAGCCTGTCAGGAATTTGGACAAAGCTCTCTCTTACGGGGATCTTCTCGACTCTGCTTTCAATGGTTGCCCAGCTATAGTTTTCCTCCTACAAGTTTAGCTAGCTTGCTAATGGAGAGGGCAAGCTTTTATATATGGAGGAAGGGAAGTTGGGATCCCTATAATCATGGGATAAGCTCTATTTCTTAGGAAGGTTCCATGAGAGGTGGAAAACCACTTCCTATACATGGAGATCTTGAGCCAAACCACTAAAATTCCTTTGATGATTCATTTTGGATTTTGTTAGAACCAAACTTCCGCCATTTATTTTTTAAAAACATTCCTTAATGGGCTTGGTGCGAGTGAGACATAGGGATAGTGCACCAATTGGCATGCCCTCTAGTGTGGATTTTACCCATTGGCGTGAGGGATGAACTGACTAGTCATGCCAAGGCTAAAACACCTGTTTTTAGGGTTTTCCAGAGGAAATGTTCTTGAGGAAAATGTTTATCCTTAGGCAAGAGGATGTTATGAAGGTATTTTCAGGACATGTTACTACTCACAGGTCATGGGAATAGTCCTCCAATGTGCGGGATGAGGGATTGCAGGGACGGTGACAAAATACTGTGTAACAGGCGAGGAGGATCCTATTGGAGGGATTACGAGACCACATTGTCTCAAGCCTACATGGGAAATCCACACCATATGCTATGTGGAAGGCTTTGACAGATCTATTCCAAAGTAGCATTGACCATAGGAAATTTCCGCTCAAAGATAAACTCAGAAAGATCAAGATGGAAAAGGGCGTCACCATTCCAAAGTATATCACAAAGTTTGTCCAATGTCGGGATGAATTGGGGAGTGTAGGAATAACAGATGCTAATGATGATTTGGTGAATTTGGCTCTCCTAGGACTTCCTAGGAGTTGGCACAGTTATGAAGACTCTGTCAATGAATGGGAAAAATTTCCAGATTGGGAACGACTGTGGTCGGATTTGGTGTAGGAGTTTAGATGAAACACTACAGATAGCTCTTCATAAAATAGTGATGATGAAGAGGATTGTGCTTTGGCTCCCAAGGCGAAGAAGGGGAAGAGTAATAAATTCCATTCTAAATACGAGTCTAAAGGAAAGAAGCAGGACATCTCCAAGGTGAAGTGTTTTTACTGTCACAAACATGGGAATTTTGCTACTAACTGTCCACAAAAGAAGAAGAAAAAGAAGGATGTTGGATCTACAGCTGGTGACACTACAAGAAAAAAGGACATTGGTGATGGGAAAAAAATGTCACCATAGGCTCATTGGTGACGGTCAAAAGAGCCTTCGTCACTAAACACTAAACGTCAGCAAAGGTGGCGTCGCCGAAAGTATAGGTGTTCTGGTGACATTCAAGGTCTGTCACCAATAATGAATTATAATGATGGATAGTGACCATCACCATTTTATATGAGAAATGGTGACGGACAATAGCCTTCGTCACCAAAAAACTGAACGTCACCAAAGGTGGCGTTGCCGAAAGTATGTGTTGTGGTGACATTCAAGGTCCGTCACGAATATTGATTATAATGACGAATAGTGACTGTCGCCATTTCATATGAACAAAAACGATTTTTTGTGATGGACCCTTCATGGTTGTCACTATTGATGCATATATATGGTGACAATAATTGACCCTCACCATTTCATATTTGGTGAGGGTCAAAAAATGTCACCATAATCTCATTGGTGAGGGTCGAAAAATGTCACCATAAGCTCATTGGTGATGGTCAAAAGAGCTTCATCACCATTTCATATGAATATCAGGGCACGATGGAATCGAACCACCAACCTCCTGCTTATAAAGCAAGTGTTCTTCCATTGAACTAGCACCCTTTAAAGAACTAGACTTTAAAAAATTAAACCTTGAAACTTTATAAATTCTAAATTATACAACTTTTGAGAAATTATAAAACTTTGTAAAGTCTTGGAAAATCTTTTACTAGACAAGCAAAATAACATCAAAGTTGCAAGTGTCTACCTAATGGTTATGGAAGTTATGAAAATTGGGTGGAGTTGTAAATGAAGTGTTGGGAAGTACAAAATATACAAGTAGAAGACATTTATTGCATTCTATAGAAGTCTTAGAACAAGTTTGAGATTGTAATCTATATAAACTAAGTTAACCATTCTCTGCATATGCTCCAATGAATAAATCAAGACTACTAAATTAATATTTGTGCTATGAATATTTGTATGTTGCACCAATATGGAATAGGTAGTGTTAGCCAACGGCAAAGTAATGTACATGTTAAAGACAAAATCAACAAGAGGAGGTTATTTCTATGACTTTTGCGGCACAATTGTTACACTATCTATCTTTGAATGTCCCTTGTGTAAATATATTACTATATTTAAAGTTCTAGCATATTATAGGACCAAAAGAATACTTCCCTATTTAATGCAGAGCTTCTCTTCCATAGGTAGAGAAGATGCCCTATCATCTGTATAGATTTTGAGTGATAGATCTGCAGTTTACAGTTATGTTGACCACTAAAAGAACCCATTTATCCTAATATAATTTATAATTTTATGAAGATGCATAGGCTTTACTAAAACAATGATTGGCAAGGGAAAATGGGAGTAGACCTTAAAAACGCTTTGAGGGGCTTGCAAAATTATTATTTATTTCCCATTGATAATGTTACCTCTATTTTTCAGTTGTTTATAAAAACTTTGGGAACATATTCTGCAAGAATATGGCTTGCATTTAGAAAACTGATATTACAAATTGGCACAACTTTGAACCCTTTCATAAATTTAATTACCATTGCCATGGTGATTTAAAAAAAAAAATGATAGCATACTATTTCCCTAATGCAAAAAACCATCATGCATTTTGTAGGAGATTAAAAAATCTTAGTATCTTAGTGAATTAAGTTGTTTAGGTGATTAACTATTTTATTCCCATACTCAGCCTTGTCGTCAGGGGGTTTTGTATAGCCTTGAAATGCAAAAATACCACTCATTGTTGTCTTGATCCTTGTAGGCACTGAAAATAGTCTAGGAAACCAAAAAAGAACAATAAGTTGAGTTGCGTAGGTGATAAATGATCTAGTTTCCATAGCGAGACTCTTTCAGAATTTGACTTTATATTGTAGTAGTGAATGCGATAAATAACAAAAAATTGAATTGATTACTATTGCTCATGTAGATTGAAATTCCCATATCACTAATTTGCCTCTTTTTCAGCGATCCTGTTGCACTTTTTACATGTATTCTTATTGTGGAAGTATGAAGGGCACACACCAGGTGTTTGAGAAAATTCCCAAGCGCAATGTGTCTACATGGAATGTTATTATCAAAGGTTTTGTTAAGGATGGAAACTGCTAGGAAGCCCTCAACTTGTATTACCAAATGCAACAGGGAGGACTAAGTGGAGACCTAACTTTCTAGTTGTCCTCAAGGCATGCACTGAGATTGCAGCCCTGGAGCAGGGCGGGGAAATCCACAGTTACCTGGAACACCATGACTATAGGATATTTCGAAATTATAAATTGTGTAAGAGGCAGGAAAGCTACTTGATGAAATGAAGATGGGAAGGTTGAAACCCTATGTAATGCGTGATGATATCCAAGTATGAGTAGAAAGGTCATAGAAATGGTGTAGTGAGATCTTTTCTAAAATGTAGCTAGATGGAGTGACAGCCAATTCAGTCACTATTTCCAGTGCTTTCGCTTCTTGTGCAGAGTTAGAAACACTGTAACAACAAAAAACTGGATGATGCATATGAAGTGTTTGTCAATATGCCAAAGAGAGATCTGATCTCATGAAATCTAATATTTTTTTGTTATGCATTGAATGCATATTGTGATGAGGTGCTAGGACTCTTTTATCAACTTCAAAATGACAGGAATGAACCCAGATGTAATTACATGGACTGCGGTCATTGTGAGATATACTCAATTTGGTCATAGTGCTTAATCCTTGAAACTCTTCAGTTGAATGCAAGTTGCAAAGGTGAAGCCTACCTCTGTTACCATAATAATTATTTTCATTCATTTGCTGACTTAGTGGCTCTATAGCATGGGTATCAAATGCATGGGCATGATGCCCTGACACTCTTTTATGAAATACAAGAAGCGGGCATTAAGGCAGGCCATATCATCTTCAGTGCTATTTTATCTTCCCACAACCATGTAGGACTATAGTAGATGAAGGCTAGCATCATTTTGATTGAATTAGTAGAAATTTTGGCATGAAGCCTAGAGTGGAGCATTATGCTTGCATGGTTGACCTCCTCAGCCACTCGAGACACTTGAATGGAGCATATGTGATGTTGTTGAACATCTATGCTACTTCTATGGGATGATGTAGTCAACGTGAGAAATTTAATTTCAAATAAGGGAATTTAAAAAAAGGAACCAACATCTCATTTTCACATACAGTTCCAGTTGCTGCTAACTTAGGATGTTTTAAAATATATCGCGATGAACTCTTTGACAATGTTCTTGAGTTTCAATGATAATAAACCCTCTTCATTTGAATTTTTCCTCTCCAAAACCATGGAAAGGAGATACATGGATGAGTTAAAACCATGCATCCTTCCTCAACAACCCTCAAGGTGGCTGGAAATAGATAATCATGATAAGCTCCAAGTGTTGGACAAGTCTTGGTTGAACCCTTATGTTGTAAAAAATGAATTGATCAGGAAATTCCTCGACTAAGTTTGGGACTTCATTGAGGAGTTTTCGCAAATTTTGAAATTAGCTCAAGTTTTCTACAGTGTTTGGTTATGGAAAATCAGTGGAGAAAAAAAAAAGAAATTTTCCCAGAAACAGGCCTGCCTAACAGAGGCCAAAAGTTGGGTTACTGGTTTGAAAACAAGAATTTCAATGTAAATCAAATTGGATAAAGGAGGGGCCAACAAGGGAACATGACAAGTTGCCTCAATTGGATCAAGATGGTTTCTGGTGCAAAAGGGAAAAAAAACAAAAAAAAAAACAAAAAAAATGGAAACCTCATGCACCTCTATAAAGAAGTTCTATTGCAAAACTCTCATCTATGCTTGAACATTGGAGGAACATAATCACAACATTATTTTTTCCCTTTATTCTCTTCCTCTATGAATTTCATGTCAAGTAAAATCATCAGTTTCTTTTGTTATTTGAGCATTATATGGAAGGCTTCATGTAGCTATTTGACAAGGTGCCAGAATTTCTTTTCAAGAGACAGATGTTCAGCAAACCTTGATTAATGAGTCCTACTAGATCCTGTTACAAATAATACTTGAATATGTAATTCCAAAAATTCTCCTCTTTCTAGGGTGTAAGTCATCATATCATTTCCCAGGACAAGGAGTGATTTTGTAAGAAAGGTATTTGAGATGCTAGTTGGATCGTCTAGAAAGCTTCAGGTATTGGAAAGGTGCTTCCACAATTGAAACAAGGTGGACATGGATGCTTGATATACTGGAAGACTCCTTGAATTTCTTATAATTTTTATATTTTCGAATGGATGGGAGCACTCCAAAATTAGAAAAGCATCACTGAATAAATAAATTTATTAGCTCGGATAATGAAAAAGTTTCCTTATTTCAAATCAGGCAAGATGGGGGGTGGGAGGCTGTTGGCGAGAAGTCAGGTCTCGCGGCCAAGACCCAGGTTCAAGAGTTGTGGCCAACAAAGGGGTCCGGTGTAGTCTAGGAACACGCCGGACATTTTCACCCTGCTCCAGAGAGCAGTGCGTCTCACCCGACGCGTGCCGCAACCACATGCAGAAGGGGATGAGATCAGTTGCAAGGAACAAACCCGCAACTAAAGAAGGACAGTGCATCCATTACATATACAAAGCTATATGCAAGATCACTTAATAAGCATTCAGACATTCACAAATAAAATTTTAAACTAGCATAAACACATTACAAGCCCATGAACATCTTATTGAGACAACAACCTTCCATTGTATTAATCTCTTGGCAAAACACATGATTACATGGCATCCTCACTGATAGCTCACAAATCTGATACAGATGAATTTCGGAACAGAAAAGTAGAATAGAGAAGATAAGAAACCATATGAGGAAGATGCATGATTCCTCCGCAGCTGCTCTGCGCGTCTTTCCCTGTCTCTAGCCTCGCAACCTCTTCAGCATCTATTCAACTCTCTCTTCTTTTCGGCCGGGTGACTATTATTTATTCACCCGCTCTTGCGACTATCAGTTCCTCTGTGGCTTTACTTCAGCTTCTACTGGCTTCTCTCCTATTATCTGCGTGTTCCACTTCCTGTCTTCTGCTGTGTTTCCTTCATCTGCACTTGTCCCTATTCTATCTCTAGCTATCGTATGCTTTCGCACCGCCTTGGTAGCTCCGCAACTCCTGGTAGTTGCGGCGCGGTTGCGGTTGCCATGTGTATTTATTCCGCAACTCAAAAAGGGTCAAAATTCAAAATGTCTTAGCCAAGATTTCAAAACTAAACAAAAACAAGGGCCCCAACAGGCCCCGACCACAATTCCTTGACTCGTCCGCGAGTCAATCACAAATAACAGTTTCTACTTCCATTCCCCCGCTAGCTCCCGTGCTCTGTTCTGCTGTGCCTTCACCCTGCGCCCTTTCCTGTTGTGCTCCGCCACTTGGTTGTTCAAACAAGGGCCCCAACTCTGGGACTCGGCGGAGCGCTGTATCTCGAAGCTCGGTGAAGTCCGCCACCGCTTGCTGCCATTCTTGCACAAGCAAGTCGGCTTCTTGAGAGATCCGGGTGGCAGCGGCTTCGTCTATGGTCATCGGGGCATCCCCGAACAGCGTGGCAAGCTGGGCTTTGGCCTTGGCATCCAGCTGGTGCATGGCGTCAGCATTGGCGCGAAGGGGCGGACGAATTTCCCGGAGGACGTGTTTGGCCGCAGTCGAGTCAGCCTCAGTCTGTTGCAGTTGAAGTTCGAGCTCGTCCGCCTGGGCGTAGAGCTGATCTAACCTTGCTGGGTCCGCGGTCGCCTGAATGTCACGGGAAATTTGTTGCAGCTGGGTAGCGATAGGTTGCGTCTTGACAGTTAGAGCGAGTGAGCACTCCTGCAGACTTCGCAGAAGGGCAGAAGCCGCGGCCGCAATGGAATGGAGAGTTGCCTGCATACTAACTGCCTGATTCTGCTTGGCAGTCACCTGTTCTGAATGGACACTCGGTGGATCTGGAAGGGTAGGCCATGCGGCTAACGCCGCTTGGAGTTCCTCGTTCTCTCTGCAAACAACATGGAAAACAGTCCTGAGGTGGTGAGCCTGGAGTGCTATACTATCCTCCGCTATAGTGGCAGGAAGTGGGGCATAATGAGCCCTTGCAGCGGGCCATAAGTTGGAGAGCACCTGAGTAGCAATGTTGACCTGCTCCTATAGGTTGGTCTTCTCCCTAATCAGCTGATTGCACTGTTCAGTAAGCGCCATGATCTTATTACGCTGCTCGGTACACTGCTGCTATAGCTCTGTGTGAATCTGCTCGGCCTTGAGGGCTGCCCGCTGAATGAGTAGGTACAACTGTGCTGGGCTCCATGGTTCTGCGTTGGTCGTGCTGGGTGCACCCTGCTCTGGCACCCGCTCCTGCGAAGGTTGGTTGCTGGCCACTGGTCAGCTTGAAGTCTCTGGAGGATGGACCGGCGTCTGCTGCTGCACTGAAGTGGCCATCTTGGACTCCGGCCGGTCTTGCTGCGTGGTCTGATCTGTGGGAGGGGCAGCCGAATCAGCCCCACCATTCATTAGCCTGGTAGATATAGTAGAAGGAGGATCCTGGGCTGTGGCCACGGGGTCAACCGGCGGTACCACGTCTGCAGTACTGGAGGTGACTTCCACCCCGTGGTCACCTCCGAAAAGTTCCCGGATGAGAGAATCTGACACAGTGGCTGATGAATTGGATGGATTGGAGGAGGTGGCAGGTGGTCGGCCGGTGGAGGGAGCGGTGGACGGAGTGAAAGAAGTGTGAGGGAGGCGAAGGTTGAGGAACTCTGACAGATCAATCAGAGGTTCCTCCGGAATCAAAGTCGCCGTGGGTGGAGTGGCTGGTGGATCGTCGTCAGTAAGATCCACCACTGGATCTGTGACAGCAATGCGGGCCCTCTTGGATGGAGGTGGGTCTGATGAATCGGGTTCAGGGCCCGGTTCGCCCATCGGTGTGATGATCGGGGTGGCAGAGGTGAACAGGTTAGTGGGAATGGGAGAAATGAGGGGGGCGGTATTGGAGGGAACACGAGACCGACCGATATGAAATTCAGCAAAGGAGGGAAATATAGGGGCACCACTTGAAGCAACTTGGGTTGCCACGTTAAGTCGGCATACCTGGTCATTGAGGTGCTCGACGATGGGGACCAGAGATTCGGGCAGGTCCGGTGCGGTCTCAGCTGCATCCTGTGGAGGTTCCGCTGCAACCTGCGAGGACCCCGCTGCGCCGGTCGCGGCAGGCCGCTGTGCCGGCAGCATCCGGTCAAAGTTATAGCGGGTGATCCCGTCACGGACGTGCTTGACGACCCCCGACCACGCAGAGACCTCCCGGTGAAAGGTGTCATCATTCAACTGGAATCGGAGGGGCGCCATGTGAAAGGTGGTGTCCGACACACAAGTTGGCCGGAGGAAGGTGTGCCTGTGGCTGACCCCAAACCACACTTGCTCACTGTACTCGTCCAACAGGTGCCTAGGCACCCGTTGCTGGTTGGTCACCACATCTGTCATCATCCCATACCACGCCTGAAACGCTTCCGCGTTCACCTGTTTGGTGCTGGGGTCTGTGGCCACCTGCCAGGGGGTGTATTTCATCGCAAGAGGCTAGCTTACGGTCGTCTCCGCCGGCACCCGGACAGGAGGAAGGTGCCATTTCCACATGGCGAAGGCTAAGATCAAGTACCCGTAAATGAAACTGGTGGTACGCTTGTAGTTCTCTTCGCAGGCCGCGAAGAGTTCTTTTAGCACAAACGAGCACCAATTCAACTTGGCGCCCTAGATGCAGTGCTCCGCAATGGAGATTGTGTCCAGAGTGCACTCTCCCTTCGTGTAGTGCCACATCGTCTTGCTAGCGATCAGGTAGCAAGCAGACCGAATTTCTAGCTTATTGATTAAATCAATTTTTGCACCTTTGCCCCCTCGGCGAGTGCCATACTTGGTGTACAGGTCTGAGTCACCCGACTTCCGGGCGCGTTTGGAGGATGTCTGGCCAGCAGCAGAGACATTCGTGCCATTCTGAGATAGCCCTATAAGCCGATGAATGTGTTCGGCATGAATTGGAATTTCCTCATTGAGCCACAGGGACCCGTTCTGTATCTGACTGAGGAGGAATCGGGTGCATTGCAAGGCCGGTCCCGTGGTGCCAAAAACTGGAAGAGTCCTCAAATTCATCAAGGACGACTGTTGTAGGCCCCTGAATTCTGATCGCATCCGGCTGTTGGAGTTGTTTCCTGGCGTGTAATGGTGCTCCATGTAGGTCTGCCAATGGAGGTGGGGGAATTCAGCTGGGTCGGACAGGTTGGCGTCCATACATGCTGCATTGTCATACTTGCCCACCAGCGACTCTACACGGTGAATTCGGCTGTCCAACACTGGTTCGGGGATGGAGAGGAGAGCTCTCGGCATCTTGGTGTGGCGCTGGTAGACTTGGAGGATCCTTCTGGAGTTTCCTTCTAAGTGCGGTGCGCTTGAAGGCTGTAATTGCTCTGGAGTCACTGCAACTTCCAAATTGAACTAGTCTGTCATTCTCGTGCTGTTGATCTTCATGCAAATTATGGCATCCGCTGGCACGAGCGGAGTTGATGAGACTCCATAACGGCAATTAATTCTTGCTATCCTTCGAGGCTGCGATAATCGTGCGATCAATCGCGTGCCTGTATGTAATCTGACAGTTGCTGACGGCGTCATGGGAATATGGGCGGACACGATGGATGAGGGAACTGCGGGTGATGGAAAATGATTACAGTACAATTACTGTCTTCTTATGGTAATTTATGATTCAAATCTGAGTGATCCTACGGACTGACAAAAAGGACTGACGAAAATGACCTGGACTGACACTGGCACAGGGATGGATCCTACGCGAACGACACGCTGGACTGGCGCTGTGACACGCTGGACTGGTCCGCCCCGACCACAGCCGGTTGCCTTGAGGTACCTGCAACTGACCAATTATTTGACAGACTGCCTATGAACGGAAAAGACTCCCTACGCTCATCTCGGTTGCGGGAGAGTTATTCGACTAAGCTACTCTACGGGTTCTCTCAGTTGCGAGAGTTATTGATGAAAAGTGAAAGGTACCTACTCCTGGTAGGGTTTCAGGCGTGCGCCATTCACCCATCCGGGAAGAACTGTACCGTCCAGCTGTGCCAACCGAACGGCTCCTGAGTCGCGGATCTCGATGACAAAGTACGGTCCCAACCAGTGCATCTGGAGCTTGCCTGGAAACTTCTGGAACCGGCTGTCATATAAGAGAACTTTGCCGCCAACTTGGAAGGCTTTGGTTTTGATGTGGCGGTCATGCTACGCTTTCTGCCTGGCCTTCTGAACCTTCTGGTGGAATTCCGCGAGGAATCGGGCCTCATCCAGCTCCTGTAGCTCCTGGGTGTTCCCGAAGTGACTCCTCTTCTGAGAATTGGAGGGACGTTGCGATCAAAAGACTGGGTACAGTGAACTCGGCGGGAATCACAGCTTCCCGGCCATACACCAACTGGAATGGTGTCTGGTTGGTCAAACGTTTCACCGTGGTCCGGTAGGCCCACAATGCCGCTGGGAGACGCTCGTCCCAATCGTCGCGCTGAGCATTGCAAATTTTAGTCAAGCCCTTTTCGAGAATCTTGTTGAATGCTTCCACAGTACCATTGGCCTGTGGGTGGTATGGGCTGCTTTTATGATGCTGAATCATAAATGTGTCCAGTAGTGACTTGACCGTGGCATTAATGAAATGCGTACCCTGATCGCTGGTCAAGCTCCGTGGGCAGCCAAAGCGGCTGATGATGTGTTCAAAAATGAACCGGGCAGCAGTTTCTGCCAAGCAGTCGCGTACCGCTGCCGCCTCAGCCCACCGTGTGAGGTAATCCATGGCAGTAATGATGTACCGGGCCTTGGAATGTCGAGCGATTGGTGCGATGGGACCTACGAAATCCACAGCCTACTTTTCAAACGGCCGCACCACATGCACTGGGTGTAGTGGGAGCTCGTCCCGGTGCGAAGGCCTTCCCATCTGCTAGCAAACATCGCAACGCTTCACATAGGTCTTGCAGTCAGCATGTACCGTCGGCCACCACAGGCCAGCTTGGAGCACCTTTCTTGCGGTGGGTTTCGCACCCACATGCTCTCCCGCAACACCACTGTGACATTCCCACATCACTGCTTCCCGTTCATGGTCGAGAACACACCTGCGCAACACCTCATCAAGGCCCAGTTTGTACAGCTGCCCCACGATCAATTGGTAGTCGGCCGCCCGAACAACTAGGTGGCATTTCTGAAGCGGGGTGTAATCCTGAGGGCACTGTCCCGTGGTCAGATAAGTAGCAATGTCAGCCAGGTAATCTGGTACTGCTTCAACTCGGAAGAGGTCAGCCTCCGGTAGCTGATCGTCCAACGAGCCTTCATTCTCTCCCGTCTCCAACCTGGATAAATTATCGGGACCAACATTCAACCTGCCAGGCTTGACAATCACCTCAAACGTAAATTCTTGGAAAAGTAGTAACCAACGACAGATTCTCCCTTCCAACACAGGCTTATTCACCAGATATTTCAATGCAGAATGGTCCGTGAAGAATGTAAATTTTCCGCCCAGAAGATAGTGGCAGAACTTCTGGAGGGAGTATACCATCGCCAACGCCTCCCGCTTGGTCGTGGTATAATTCTTTTCCGCATTCGATAACCGACGGCTGGTGAAGTACACGGCGTGATCAACTGTCGTCTCCCCAGGTTGCGCCAATACAGCTCCAAGTGCAATTCTGGACGCATCAATATGGACATGGAACTGCTTATCCCAGTCGGGATGAACAAGTATGGGTGCCGTCGCCAACTTCTCCTTCAATGTGTCAAGTACCCTCCTGCACTCCGCCGTCCACTCAAACGCTTCTGACTTCCGCAACAATTTCTCCAGAGGGGCCGTAATCCTTGCGTAGTTGCGAATAAACCGCCTGTAATATCCTGTGTGCCCGAGCAATGCCCGCAACTGCTTCACAGTCTCGGGGGCCTCCATGTGGACGATGACCGCGACCTTGGCAGGATCAACGCAGACCCCTTGCTTGCACACCACATGGCCCAAAAGTGTGCCGAATGGAACTGCAAAAATACATTTCTTTAAGTTCAAGGAAATCTGCAGCTGGCGACACCGGTCAAACATAACACGCAACAGAGAGGCGTGTTTCTTCAACAGACTGTAGACAGTCCAGTCGTTCATGTAGACCTCCAGGAACTTGTGAATGTACTCCCGGAAAGCAGCAATGACAATCCGGGAAAACACAGCCGGTGCGTTCTTCAGACCAAACGGCATAACGTGGTATGCGAATGATCCCCACTCAGTGGTGAATGTCGTCTTTTCTTTGTCTTCCTCGGCGATGCGCACCTGATGGTAGCCCGAGAACCCATCAGTGAAGGAATAAGCTTCGTTCCCCGCGACATGATCTAGAACTTCATCGCTGAAAGGAGTGGGAAACGGATCGTGGATGCAAGCATTATTCAGGCTCCGGTAGTCGACACAGACCCGGATCTCCGCTTTGTCCTTCTTGTTCTGGATGACAATGGGACTCACCCATTCGGCTTCTTCTACTAGAAAGATGAGACCTGCAGCCAGCATTTTGTCAATCTCCATCTTGACCTTCTCTTTGATACATGGATTCAACCGGTAGGGTCGGTGCTTCACCGGTCTAGCCCCCGTTTTCAACGTGATGCGCATTTCGGCCAGATCCCCCTTGATCCCCTTCAGGTCCGCGACTGAGGACGGAAACAAATCTTCGTATTCCCGGAGGAGGCTGAAAATTTATTTTGTTGTCTCCTCATCCCAGTAATCTCCCACCGTTGCGAGCTTAGGTTTCTCGTCCATTCCAATGTTCAATTTTTTTGTCTTTAGCGGCTGTAAATGGACTCCTTCAGTCGTCGGCTCTTCACTAATGCTCCGCTCGCCTTCCTTTTCGTCAAAATAGAGATGCCTGAGGTCCTCCAAACTATCGTCCTCCAGATCGCCATCAATCCGTTGACAAACCAACTCGTGCCTGACCTCAGGTCGTGACACAGCCGGGCCCTCGTCGGGCTCGGGCTGGCGGAAAAACAAGACCTCCTTGATTGCCTGTAGGACCTGAGACTCCTGTGTCGTCTCCCCTTCAAACGAGAAGCACCAAACGAACTTGTCTGCAACTGCCTGCCAAGAGCAGGTTTCCTGTTTCCTTTCTTCCTCCAGGTACCAGGCCTGGGGAATGGTGCCTAGGGAGTGGATAAACCTGTGAACCCACAGCTCCTCAGGGTATCGTGTGCTCTGCCACTGTTCTTTGCAGGCCCGCAAATGGTGTCATGGGTCTGAAGTTCCGTGATACTTAAGCGTACTGGAGGGTCCTTCATCCTCTTTAAAGCGTGCCTGCAGAGCATCCGCCACGCACTCCCATCGCAACATAGTGTTGTGGTGATTTTTCCACCACCGTGCCGATGTTGACTGCAAGGCCACATCCAAAAGTGGCACCCGGCTTTCAGCTGGGACCCGGTCTTCCACCTTGGCAATAAAAGTATTGACTGCTTGCATGTTCTACAATGTGGGATATCCGCGGATCTCAGTCCCTACCCACCGAACTTGAGCAATGGAGGCACATCTCCGCGTGGTGGTCTCATACCCCCCTTGCTGCCAGTCTTCCCAAGCGAGTTTGGATCCGAGCTCCGAGCTCTGTACACTCCGCCAACTGACGGAGCCAGTCGCGGTTGGGTTAATATAATCGTCCCGCTTTCCTGCAGTCATCTGATAGAGATGGTCCATCATCTGAGCATCCTCCCGATTGTCCACTGTTTCCGTATATCGCGGGCCTTGATACAGGTCGAGAGGCTGGGTGACCCGTACCTCCCCATCCTCAAAGATCATCAGCTCCTTCTTAAGGTCGATGATGGCGTAATTCTCAAAAGCCCAATCAATGCCGAGTAAGGCTGGATAAGGATCCTTGTCGCCCATGATATCAATAACCTCAAAATCGGTGTATGTCTTCACCCCCGCTACGTCGACCTCGACTCCCTTGAGTCGGCCGATTGGCAAAATGCAGTACTGGTTCACCATCCTGAGTTGGATTGGTGAGTAGGCTAGCCGTGGCCTTCCAAGAGCCTTCCATGTCTTTCGTGGCAGTATGTTGACGTCGGACCCCAAGTCCAACATGGTGTCGCTGATTTGGAACCCTGCGACCTGTGTGTTAAGCCGGAATTCTTTGCCTGTTCGTTGCTTGTTCCACTTGACACGTTGCACGTATTGAGGGCCAGCATCCGCCGGATCTCTAAGTTTTGTGCGTCCCTGCAATGCTCCGTTCAAAGCATGCTGGAGTTGCTGCCGCAGCGCAGCGTTATCAACAATCCTAAGGAATAGCCGGAGCCAATCCTCGACCGCAATACCTGCGACATTCTGCGCACCAGATTCTGGCAGCATGGGCTCCTCCAAACCTCCCTTGTTCCGCAACTGGGCGAATGCCTCAACTGCCTCCTGGAAGTACTTCTTATGGACTTCGGGCCTGATCAACTTCTTCGGGGATGCCGGCCGAACCACTCGAGCTGGCTCCTTCCCGTGAGCATCTTCTCCAGTCTTCTTTCTGCCCCTTGTCACGATTGCGACGTTCTGCATGTCGGGGGTTGCGGCCCCTTGCGGCTCTGAGTTTATCAGATTTTCTCCCCTCTGCCTCGCCCGTTCTTCCCACTTCTTGATGAGCTCCGAACAGTCTTCTGTAGCATGGGCGTTGACCCGGAACTGGGAACACCAGGGTCGTCGCGGAAGGGGACATTCTTGAGCCACATGACCCTCCTGGTCACAATTGTAGCATTTTACCAGACCGCGTCTGCCTGTGCGGCCTCCCCGCATGCCTCCGCCCCCTCTTCCCCTTGGAGCCTCGTTCACCTAGTACGAGGGACGATCAAGTCGATCCGCAAGTGCGTCAAGCGCCCTGCACTGCTCAGTATTGTGAGTCGTTGACACACAAAATTCGCAGTATACATTATTCAGAACCATGGAATACTTCTGTAGTATCGGGAACATCCGAGGAGGATGCCCCAACGTCCGTAAAATCTCACAATACTCTGGGGTGGAGGACCCCGGTTGCGGTGGGAACCCCGCATAAGTCTGTTGCGACTGGTAGACTCCCTGTGGGTTCATCGCCGCGCCACCCCCTGGTGGTGGACCCCCCTGGATTGCTGCGACCATGGGTCCTGCCCCTGCCCCGCACAATCGAGGACACTCAGTTGCGACGTGGCCTTCGACCAGGCAATGAGTACACCAAACATTCGGTCGCGCTGGTCTCACCGGCTGAAGTTCCTTGAGATTTTTAGTCAAGCTGGTGATTTTGTGTTGCAACCCTATCAAAGAAGGATCTTTTGGGGCCGCCCCCCCCCCCGATATTCCTGGGGTTAGCCTGCCATGGCTTCAATATTCATGGCCTGCTCCAAAGCGTCCTGCAGATTATCAATCTTCTGCTGAGTGAGAGGGGTTCGTGTCAAGGGGTGCAGAGCCTTGATGAACCAGTCCCTCTGGTGGTTTGGATCGATCGGGTAGCTAAGTTTCCTAATCGCGTCCTTAAATCGCCGCATCAACTCCCATGCGGTCTCACCTTCCTTCTGCTTAATTTCCCATAGCTCTGACAGGCCCTGCTGGTCTGTCTGGGGGAGCTTGAATTCGCGGACAAAATCCCACTTCACGTCCACAATTACGGGGTTAGGATGAGCCTCAGACCACTTGATAAACCATCACAGAGCCCTCTCTTTGAGCGTGGTTTGGAATTCTATTAACTTCCCAGCGTCTGGCATCTGGCGAGCCCTCCAGATGGCTTCACACAGGTACCAGTGCTGCTCTACATCATCATTGCCCCAACCAGAAAACTCTGGATACCGAGTGAAAGATCCAGCCATGTGTACTTGCGGAGAATTGACCAGGATAAAGCCTCCTGGTCCTGGTTGCGCAACGGTTCCACTAGGAAAAATACCACTACTAGTAACGTTGCTGTTACCAGACGTTACTAACACTGATGCACTACTGTATGAATGACTCAATGCCTGTAACTGAATAAAAATATTGCTTAAAGGTTGATATAGTACCAGGGGAAGGTCGGGATCCTGGCCATGCAGAAGGTGAGAATTAGGGCTGCCTGGAGGGGTGGGTGCCATCTGATCTTGAAACATCCGCTGCATCACGTCGTGCCATTCATCATCGAAACTTTCTTCGGGTTGCATCTTTCCATTATCTTCGCTAGTCACGATCTCTCTTTCTTGCGTCGCTGGGCTCCCATGCACCCACTGCACTTCCACTGCTGTCCCGTCTTCTTTCCAAGTATCCAAACCCATAACTCCCGTCCTCTGAGGCGCCTCCTTCTGATTTTTCCTCTCGATCTCTCTTCTCTTCAAATCTCTCATTACCCTTCTTCGCCACCTATCGGCGATCTGTGCCCGCCGATGTGCATGTAGCTCCCGCAACTTGCATGCGGCCTCAGCATCCATTCCCCACTCCCCACTCTCACAGTCTACACAGCATCGGTCCCCTCAACCCTTCCCCCAGTACGGGTGGTTTACGCTTCCATACCCGTTTTGTGGAATTCAATCAACCCTTCGTCCACCATCAGGGCTTTGATCCACAGCGGAATCTCCTTCAACAGCTTCCCTCTCAGCCCTGAGTGGCAAACAGCCTCGGCCTTCGAGAAGGATTGGTAGCACTCAGCAGCAAACTCCACAGCGTATCGTTCCAACGTGGTCCTTACCCAAAACTCCACTGCGCGGGTTAGTTCAGTATCTACCCAATGCAGTGCCACCAGGTCTTCGTGCGTCCACCTGTGGTTTATCTTCCGCAAGCCTTCTTGGGGCAGCGTCGCTTGTAACCTCCGCAACCAATTGTAAAGGTCCGTAGGGAACCTTCCCCAGAAAATTTCGTACATATCGCTGGCTGAGTCAGAGAAGAGAACAAGCTCCTTGATTGTCGCCTCCTTTTTCTTGGTTAGCTCTGCTTGCTGAGTAATGAACTGGTCAAGATGATCATCCCACCATCGCCGTATCGCTCCTTCAAAGATCCTCGATACCATTATCTAGATCCCCTCAGAACATGCAGGTCTCGGCAATAGAACCATTTGTTGGCGAGAAGTCAGGTCTCGCAGACAAGACCCAGGTTCAAGAGTTGTGGCCAACAAAGGGGTTCGGTGTAGTCTAGGAACACGCCGACATTTTCACCCTGCTCCGGAGAGCAGTGCGTCTCACCCGAGGCGTGCCGCAACCACATGCAGAAGGGGATGAGATCAGTGGCAAGGAACAAACCCGCAACTAAAGAAGGACAGTGCATCCATTACATATACAAAGCTATATACGCAAGATCACTTAATAAGCATTCAGACATTCACAAATAAAATTTTAACCCAGCATAAACACATTGCAAGCCCATGAACATCTTATTGAGATAGCAACCTTCCATTGTATTAATCTCTTGGAAAAACACATGATTACATGGCATCCTCACTGATAGCTCACAAATCTGATACAGATGAGTTTTCGGAACAAAGAGGTAGAATAGAGAAGATAAGAAACCATATGAAGAACATGCATGATTCCTCCGTGCTCGTTTTTGTTCGAAAAATACCGAGAGGGGGGCACCCGTATTTACCGCATATTCAAAACTTTTACTTTTTCTTGTTTCGGGGCCGGCTACTGCCACTTTCTCCCCGAAACAGACGCGCGTATATATACGCGGATACCCTTTATGAAACTCGCGTATACACGTATATCTAATTAATGTCTTAGTTCTTCACTTAAATCATTCCATCATTCATTCATCGATGTTTAATAAAACAATAAACATGTGCGTAAGAACGCAGTAAACCATCACACAAAGCATCACACATGAACACCAGGATTTTTAGGTGGAAACTCCAAGTCGAGAGAAAACCACCGCCGCAACTTGCTCAAACCTTCAATATTTTATTATAGAGAAAGACGACAACACATGCTCGTGCGTACCTCTACCAAAGACGCAGGCACCCACCTGCGCTCGTTTACCAGCCTCTCCTGGAAGGGAGCTCCAACCCCCTGACTCGTTTACCAGCCTCACCTGGAAGGGAGCTACGACCCCCGATCTCGTTTACCAGCCTCACCTGGAAGGGAGCTACGACCCCCTGATCTCGTTTACCAGCCTCACCTGGAAGGGAGCTACGACCCCCTGACTGAAGGCTACAACCCTCAGCACCTCTATGGACCAGGTTTCATCAATTTTCACACTGGATCCAAAGCTTCCTTTAGGACACAACTTGCAGGCCACGTTTCATCATATTTTCAGACTGGACCCTTTCCATACTTTTAAGCACAGTCAACCATGAAACGGATACATATAACTCACTGACAGATATCAGTAAACCAGCAGAACAGATCAAACATTTCTTACCACAGACTTTAGCAAACCCTAGTTTGCATACGCGCTTTCCTTTCACTGATGTCGCGTATATACGCGCTTCCGTCCACATCAACCATCATATACATCTGTAGAAACTTCACTGCGCATACGCGCTTTTTCTTTAGAGAAGCCGCATATATACGCGCTTCCTCTGCGGCTAACTAGCATATGGATCTTCAACCATTACAGAGCTACATACTTCTTCAGATCAGATATTCAGTTCAGATTCAACCCTTTACTTCAGACAGATGTTCGCCTCATCACAGATCTAATCACTCCATAAACAGATCTAGTAGATACAAGTACATTTCAGATCTAGATATCCCGCTTCATCATTTCTTCATAGGTGCATCATAGATTTAGATCTATCATCAAACCTTTACCCTTTCCATACAGATATACTTCACAGAGAAGTATTCATTCAAGCTCAAACATCTTGCACCCACGCTCATGATTTGCACAATAAATTTCTTCTCTTTATATAGGCTTACCCTTTTTCAATACCATGAGCCAAAACAATACCATGAGCCCAAAACTACATTACTTCTGATGGTATTCCTGGACGAGGTCATTTAAACGAATCATTACCCAATACAATGGGTCAATACCATGGTGGTTACCCCTGGTTTTGCACTTTATGAGCGCTTTCGCCCATACGTGACTTGGAACGTTCTTTCCCGCGTGCATACGCGACTTCTCCTAGACATATCCGCGTATGCCTTGAGACATACTCTTTTCACCATAGATTTAGCACATGCTGAATTCCTTTCTTCATTGTCTTCTGTACTCACTGTAGATACATCATAATTAGTTCATCAAACCATATTCTATCAAGCACAACTTCATCAAGTAAGTTGCCATCATCTTCATCAAGTGGGTTCGTCAAGTATTACTTCATCAGGTGGTTTGCCATCAAGGACAACACATGTCAACAGTCGCATGTCTTCATCTTCATTCAGTGGGTTGCCATCAAGGACAACACTCTGCATCATATTTCCAACAATCTCCCCCTTTGGACTTGATGGAAACCACGATGGTGTTTGGTTACCACAATAGATAGGTACATTAAGAATACAATGACACCATGTCACATTCCCCATTTTGACACCATTCTTTCTCTTCATTCAAACACCATGTCACTCTCCCCCTTTGACATCAAGGGCAAAGGGTGGATCAAAACCAACATACTCTTCCCCTTTTCTCCTCATGTTGAAGAAGCGTTCTGCAGATCTAATATATACTGAAGTGACCAAGCTCCCCCTGAGTTCATGTTGAATCTTCAAACATATTTTCCAATAAAGTATATGACTCTATGAACTTTCTATCACCAAAGACTCATACTTACATCACATATCCAACCAAGTGGATTTACATATGAGACTCAACTACCCAACCAAGTGGGTTTACAAATTTGACTCAGCTACCCAACCAAGTGGGTTTACAAAATTTGACTCAGCTACCCAACCAATTGGGTTTACAAATTTGACAAGTCCTCACATGACTGAATATTACAATTTTACATCATGGGTCTTAACAAGACCTTTTCATCAAATTACAAATATGACTTTAAGACCAACACCAGAAAGACCTCAAGAGAGATCATATATCAGAACCACCATAATGCCAACAATGCATTATACTCAGCAAAGCTAATGCTCCCCCTGAATCCGTGCATCCAAGCATCCTTTCAATATGACTAAGGCTCCCCCTTAGTTTGTGCATCCTGAACACTTTCACCAACAAATCATCAAGGCATCTTTATCAAAACATGAGAAATAGAATTATGAGAACTGGAACACCACCAGAGACCAAACAGTATCAGAGATACCAAACAGCACTGCAGCTGTGCTGAAGAGAGCTGACTCCAAACAGAAAAATGTCAGCAATCAGACATACGCAGTTTTCTGTGCATGAACTCGCGTATATACGCGACTGTGTTTCAGAAAACCCGCGTATCCAATACCATCTTCTAAATTTATGCAGATTTGTTCTTTTGACTGGCAGAGAACACTCCCAGCTTCTGTCTTAGATACTCGAATGCTTCCCTGGGCAGAGGTTTAGTAAAGATATCAGAAACTTGTTCTTTGGAGGGAACATACTCCAACTTCACTTTTTGCTCAAGCACTTGTTCACGTAAGAAGTGATACTTGATGGGAATGTGCTTGGTCTTTGAATGCATAACCGGATTCTTTGAAATACTGATGGCACTTGTATTGTCACACATAATGGGGATGGGAGGTGTACATTTGATTTGAAAATCTTGTAAGGTTTGCATCATCCAAAGAAGTTGAGTGCAACAAGATGCAGCCGCCACATATTCTGCTTCTGCTGTAGATAAGGCAATAGAATTTTGCTTCTTGCTGAACCAAGATACTAACCGGGGTCCCATATAGAATACACCACCACTAGTGCTTTTCCGATCATCAACACTTCCAGCCCAATCTGCATCAGTGTAAGCATGAAGAGTAAGATCAGCATTCTTTGGATACCATAGACCAAAGTCTTGAGTTCCTTGTAGGTATTTGAATATTCTTTTAGCAGCCTGAAGGTGAGACTCTTTTGGATTAGCTTGGAATCGTCCAACAATCCCAGCTGCATGCATAATGTCTGGTCTAGTCCCAGTGAGATAAATTAGACTTCCTATCATCGATCTGTATTCTGGTTGATTCACCGTGGGAGAATCATCATGAGAACTGAGATTGCATCCGGTTATCATTGGTGTACTTACAGGTTTGTATTCTTCCATGCCATACTTCTTCAGAATTTGCTTAAGATACTTTGCTTGTGATAGGAATATACCATCTGCAGTTTGATGCACTTGCAAGCCAAGAAAGAATGTTAGTTCCCCAAGTAAAGACATTTAAAATTCTTGCTGCATGACAGAAGCAAATTTTTGACTCATAGATTCTTCGTTACTCCAAAAAATGATATCATCAACATATACAACTACAATCAATAGTTTATCATTTTCAACTTTTGTGTATAAGTTGCTGTCTGCAGACCCCTTTGAAAATCCTTGTTGATGAAGATATCTGTCAAGACGATAATACCATGCCCTTGGAGCTTGTTTGAGACCATATAGAGCCTTTTTGAGTTTACAAACAAGATTTTCATCATTTCCCAAAATGAATCCTTCCGGTTGTTCTATATATACTTCTTCTTCTAGATCACCATTAAGAAAAGAAGATTTAACATCCATTTGATAAACTTTGATTTGTTGATAACTTGAAAAAGCAAGAAACATTCTTATGGCTTCAAGTCGAGCTACAGGAGCAAAAGTTTCTTCAAAGTCTATACCTTCTTGTTGAGTATACCCTTTGCAAACTAGTCTAGCTTTGTTCCTTACAACATCCCCATTCTCATTTAACTTGTTCTTGAAGATCCATTTAGTTCCAATGACATTTTTATCATGTGGTCTTGGTACCAAATCCCAAGTGTCATTCTTTTCAATTTGAACAAGCTCTTCATCCATGGCTTGCCTCCAACATTCATCTTTGCTAGCTTCATTGACATTGAGTGGTTCAATTGTGGATAGAAGTGCCAGATGACTAGAAGATCCCACAAAAGTTCTCCTTGTTCGTACACCTGATTCCTTGTCTCCCAAAATTTGAGATTCAGGATGATTCTTTTGAACATATCTAGAAGGAGATTTTTCAGATAGATCAGTTTCAGGTTCTTCATTGGATTCACTGTCTATATCATTTATATTTGAAGTAGAAGGCCATAAGTCATCATCATCTTCTTTTGTTGTTTGTTTTTCTTCTTTAGGAGATGCAAGAGACTCATCGATAACAACATCAATACATTCAACAATCTTTTGAAGCCTTTCATTATAACATTTGTATGCTTTGCTTGGAGATGAGTAACCAAGAAAAAATCCTTTATCTGATCTAGGTTCAAACTTGCCAAGCTTTTCATCATTATTTTTTATAAAGCATTTGCTTCCAAAAACTCTAAAATGCTTTACGGAGGGAGATTTACCATACCAGAGTTCATATGGAGTTTTATCACTGTTTACCCGAACATGTGCTTTGTTGAGAATGTTTGCTGCTGTATGTGTTGCTTCTCCCCAGAAAGTGTGAGGTATTCCAGAATCATCAATCATAGCTCTAGCCATTTGCTGAATTGTTCTATTCATTCTTTCTGCTACGCCATTTTGTTGTGGAGTGCCAGCTACAGAGAATTGTCTTTTTATGCCATGTTGTTCACAAAATTCAAGGAATTCATTTGATGTATATTCACCTCCTAGATCAGATCTAAGACACTTGATTTTTAGATCCAATTCATTTTCAACTAGTGCTTTGAATTTCTGAAAATTTTCAAATGCTTCATCTTTGTGTTTAATGAGCCCGACCCAACAAATTCTAGAGTAATCATCAATAAATAAGATATAGTATTCTTCCCCACGTGGTGTCTTTTTCCTCACAGGTCCACATATGTTAGTATGAATGAGTTCAAGAGGCTTGCTTGATGATCCTTCCTTGGCATTAAATCGTACTCTGGTCTGCTTACCAAATTGACAAGATTTGCATATGACACTTTCTGGAAGATTAATATTTGGAAGATCACGAACAGCTTGAAGTCTGCTTGCTTTGTTGATTTGAGAGAAACTCAGATGCCCCATCCTTCTATGCCATAGCCAATTTTCTGAAGACTTGCTCAAGTAGCATTGATCTATGCCGTTTAGAACATACAGGTTGCTTGGATTTCTTTTTCCTTTTATAATGATTTTACCTGTATCAAGATCACGAACCACACATTATTTTGAACTAAAGACCACTTCTGTTCCTTGATCACACATTTGACTTACACTTAACAGGTTATGGCTTAATCCATCTACATACATGACATCTTTAGCCTTCACCTTTTCTTTTAGAAATACTGACCCTTTTCCTTTAATTACAGCAGGAGTATCATTTCCAAACGTAACTTTCTTTTCCTTTTCTAGAGAATTATATGTACGAAGTTTGCTTTTGTCACCTGTCATGTGTCTTGAGAACCCACTATCAATGTACCATTGATTCTCTTCACCTTCTGCAAATAATGCTATCCCACAATTTTCAACCGGTATTTCTTTCTCTTTCCATACTTTAGAGCTTGAGGGAACATGCTCTTTTGGCTGGACCTTGCTCCTGCATTCAGATTCTTCATGGCCAAAGTTATTGCAATAAGTACATTCAACTTCTTTTTGAAGAGGAGAAAAGTTGTTATAGGTGTTCTTCTTTGGTTCAACATTCATCCTTATCTTTCTTGCTTCTCTCGTCATGATGGTTTTATATGCAACACATTGAACAGCTTTATGACCAAAATTGTGACATGAGAAACATTGTCCATTGAAGTATAAATTTCTGTGATCATGAAATCTTCTATTAGAGTTTACCTGTTGGTTGTAGCCATTTTGAAAGATCTCCTTGTTAGTGTTCCTTGAATTGAGATGATCATGCTTTACCTGTAAAGATCCTTTGTTCCCTTGCTGAGTGGCTGAATGTAGAGAACCAGTTGTGGCTGCTTTTAGAAAATTTGATGGTGATGTCTGGGAAGATTCCCCAGTATATCCAAGACCTGTTTTTATAAGAGGAGACCGTTGTACCTTGATAATCTCATCCAAGGTTTTTGAACCTTTAGCAAATCTAAGATTGAGAGATTTCACTTTCTCATTATCTTTCCTTAGACTTACTACTTCACACTCCAATTCCTCAATGTGTTTTTCTCTTGCTTCAAGCTGATTTTCAAGAGTCTCTATGATTATGTTCTTTTCTTCTTGGCTTACTTTGAGTTGAGTGTTTTATTCAAGAAGATTATTGTCTTCTAGAGAATCCACAAAAGTACCCTTTTCTTTTCTAGATTCTTGTTCACATTCTTTCACGATTGCCCATACCTTTGCACCAAGATTTTGCAGATAAGCTTTTGTTTGCACACTTCCCATTGCGACGGATCTCCTTCAAGCGATCAAGCTTCTGCAGAAGGACCTGCTCTGATACCAATTGTTGGGAAAAATACTGAGAGGGGGGGGGGGGGTGAACGACATTTTACCGCATATTCAAAACTTTTACTTTTTCTTGCTTCTAAAACCCATACGCTACTTTCCCCGAAATGTATCCCTGAAATATACGCTTTATTATCTTTTATGAATTTCGTATGTTAGCGTATATCGACTATGTCATTAGTTCTTCACTTAAATCATTCCATAATTCATTCATCGTATGTTTAATAAACAGTAAACATGTGGCAAAGAAGAACAGAGGTAGTTCACTCACACAAAGCATCACACATGAACACCAGGATTTTTAGGTGGAAACCCAAGTCGGGAGAAAACCACCGTCATAGCCGTTTCTACCTTCAATATTTTAATAGAGAAAACATATTACAACATATGTGCTGGCGCAGACTTGACCAGCACGCAGGCACCCACCTGCGCTCATTTACCAGCCTCTCCTGGAAGGGAGCTCCAACCCCCTGACTCATTTACCAACCTCTCCTGGAAGGGAGCTACGACCCCTCGATCTCGTTTACCAGCCTCACTTGGAAGGGAGCTACAACCCCCCGATCTCGTTTACCAGCCTCACCTGGAAGGGAGCTACAACCCCCTGACTGAAGGCTACAACCCTCAGCACCACCTTGGACCACGTTTCATCAATTTTCACACTGGATCCAAAGCTTCCTTAAGGACACAACTTGCAGGCCACGTTTTATCATATTTTCAGACTGGACCCTCTCCATACATTTAAACACAGTCAAACATCAACAACAGATAGCTAAAACACAACTAATCAGATCAGATATTCCATACCCCATACTTCAGCAAACCCTAGTTTGCATACGCGCTTTTCGTTCACTGATGTCTCGTATATACGCGCTTCCGTCCACATCAACCAGCGTATACTTCTGTACATATTACAGATTCAATTTCATTGCGCATACGCGCTTTCTCTTCAGCGAAGCCGCGTATATACGCGCTTCCTCTGCGATGAACTAGCGTATGGATCTTCAAACATTACAGAGCTGCATACTTCTTCAGATCAGATATTCAGTTCAGATTCAACCCTTTACTTCAGACAGATGTTCGCCTCATCACAGATCTAATCACTCCATAAACAGATCTAGTAGATACAAATACATTTCGCATCTAGATATCCCGCTTCATCATTTCTTCATAGGTGCATCATAGATCCAGATCTATCATCAAACCTTTACCCTTTCCATACGTATATACTTCAACAGAAAGGTCTGTCCAAGCCGACATCTTGCACCCACGCTCATGATTTGCACAATTGGGTTCTTCTTTAGTATACCATGAGCCCAAAACTACATTACTTCCGATGGTATTCCTGGACGGGGTCAATTAGGTGGATCATTACCCAATACAATGGGTCAATACCATGGTGGTTACCCCCGGTTTTGCACTTTTTGAGCGCTTTTTCCCATACGAGACTTGGAACGTTCTTTCCCGCGTGCATACGCGACTTCTCCTAGACAATTCCGCGTATGCCTTGAGACATACTCTTTTCATCATAGATCTAGCACATGCTGAATTCCTTTCTTCATTGCCTTCTGTACTCACTGTAGATACATCAGATTTAGTTCATCAAGACATATTCTATCAAGCACAACTTCATCAAGTAAGTTGCCATCATCTTCATCAAGTGGATTGCCATTCAAGGACAACACTCAGCATCATATTGTCAACAAACATCATATCACATCAGATTTACATCATTTACCAAGTCCATCAGGTCAAGTATTACTTCATCAGGTGGTTTGCCATCAAGGACAACACATGTCAACAGTCGCATGTCTTCATCTTCATTCAGTGGGTTTCCATCAAGGACAACACTCTGCATCATATTTCCAACACTATTCCTTTGGAAAAATATCTTATACTAGGGAAAGAGTAGATCGAAAACCCTTCATATTATTATCTATACAATCAAATAGTTGCTCTTCCATTTTGCAGATCAAGCTTATAAAAGTTATACATTCTCTCCACCTAACTCCCAAATACATTAAGAGATAAACTCATCAAACGAACGATAAATCCATATGCTGTTGTGAGTTTTCCAAGAGAACTCTTGAGATTTTCATGTGGGTACAACTGCATTTTTAGGATGCAATCAATAAATAAATGATCAATATGATTGATACAAAATAAGGTCAAGCCACCTCGCATATAGGTATTGAGGTGTGGTCCATAACCTAAGTTACTATGATCCAATATAAATATTGATTTGTTGTATTTTTGGAAAGCTAGGATCTTGATATGATAGGGAAATGATAAGTTAAAAAGGCAATGAAAATTCAAAGTTAATAATAAAATACATTTGGGAATCACAACATTAGAACTGTAAGTTATAAAAATAAAAGAGGAGTACACATATTATTGTTACCCATCCATGGAAAATAATTAATGATCTGATTTCCATCTTTGATAATTTATAAATCTAAAATCATGATTCCTTAGACAAAAATGAGTTTCTCATCAACTAAGTAATGAGACATGTCTAAACAGGGCATGTGTTCCATATCCTACATGTCAGACACATATATGTAAGGGGACATGTTTTACACTTGCCTTCACCGTGTCCCTCATAAAAGAGGGGCCCATGGCCCATAAAAATATGTTTTCCCTTTCATTTGGGCACATTTTATTCAACAAATTGGAGGTGTGAGATGTTTTGGAGTGCAGCTGAGGGCTACTGTGCAGTCTTAGAAGGGATTCAAAGTGTTGGGAAAGTGTATTTTAGTTTATGAATTCTAAAAGAAATGACTCTTTGTCTATATTTGAATTTTGTATCTGTAATTCACTAATTTATTATATTTTTTAATACACACATACACAATGTGCTCTCTATGTCATGTTTTTGGCATTGTTGTGTCTTGTGTCAAACACTTGTATTTTCCTATCCTCTGTGTCTCATGTCATCATGTCATGTGAGTTATATCATCAATGATCACTCGACTAACATGATAATGCAAAGTAGGTATAACAACATATCTTGAAATGGGTCCACATCCTTCTCATTTACATAGTATATCTCTACATCATGAATAGATATTGGGGGGCCATGGATGTTGGAAGCTTTAGTGGGAGGTTGGATTGGTGATGTAACATCCTAAAGTAGGTTAAGGTGAGTCATGTTATCCAGTGACATATTTAGGTCAGAGATGAACATTTCAATTTTCTTCACTTCTACTTATATTTGGCGAATCAAGTCAATCTTGTCAATCTCAATAGGGGTAAGATCGAGTGAATTTATCGCTACTAAATTCTAAAATATGTGATCATATTGACCCTCCCCAATGAATCATACAATAATACAAGCCTATGTGTTGTCCATGATGCCTTGGATAATGGTTTGTGGCTCCATATTTCTATTTCATCAATAAGAACTGTGAAGAATCAAGATGGAAGTTACACCTTTCTCCACTCCAATGTAGTCAAAAACCTTCAAAAACATTGATTCTTGGGGTCATATTGCAATCAGATTGATTAAAGGGAGGTTTCTTTGGTATTTTCCTCCATAAAAATTGATGGATACCAATGTTTTTGCCCATGTATTATGGCTTGTAACTGTTTGTCAAGAGATTGTCTTTCTAATGTCAACAATGTGGTAAGGAATTTTTATTAACCGAGGCTTTTGTAGCCTTTTGGAAATTTATCGACCACATTAATCTTTTTCTACCATTAAGGGGAACTGTAGATTCCTACTTGGGACAAATTCCAATTTTTTGTTAAATTTATGAGTTGGCAGTTAAACTTCAGGGACAAATTTCTTTAAACATTTTGTAGTTTGCACTATTGTAGGAGTTCTTTCATTCTTTTAACTTCCATGATATTTTATTATAAACAATAGGTACTTGCAATAGCTCCCAATAGTTTCATTAAATATCTATTGACTCCAAAAATCCATATAGGACTGATATATGAACATTTTACGATTAAAAAATAACAACAATTCTTTTATCAATCATTGTTCAAACAAACTCTGCATGAAATGGATAAGAGGAACTTAAGTGTATATATTTAGCGAAATAGACTGAAATTTTTTAGCTTCCTCATGAGAAGAAACTCCACATTTCATCTCATATCTGACTTGTTTAGCATCAATATTTCCCCTTAAAATCATCCTCATTCAAGTAAAACTTGCATCAATAATTTACTACGGCCAACAAGACAAAGAATGAAATTGTTGTTCATTGTGCTTCTATCTCAAATTTTTTTGTTGTTCGTTTGGGGTCTCAATGGGCGCATTATAGACCTTTCAAAGTCTTTATACATTCACCACATCCTTAGCACATTGGAAAACTAGGGATAAACCTTCGTTCTTAATCAAATTCGCAATAAAGCTTACAACGCTCTCTCCTAGACTTATATCAATCAGCTTAATACTATTTTGTGGCCCCCACAGTGCAAGAGCAATCTCCACGTATTAGTGTAATCACAATCACATTCCACAAAGGTAATATGTCTGAAAAAAGTCCAAAATAATTCTCATGGACTGGTCTCAAATAGGATTATTTGGCCTCATGTCCAACAGAAAGGTGTACGACTTGGGTATGACAAAGAATGGGTCCCAAAAATATCATGTTCCACTCAGTATTCTACGCGTAGTCCACAGGAAATTCATTCAGCAGATGAAATATCTCAGTGGGTTTAGCCAAGTCCTTGAACTATTACACTAAGGCGTTTCTCCAAGTAATCAACCTGAAAAAACATCTTGAGCATAAATAATTATAATATTCCTATTATTAATTCCATTTTGTGGAAATCATCAGAACGCAATAGAACCAAGAGAAAACTGTGTGAAATTGATCCCGATGATGAATATGGTAAGAAATCCTAGTTAAACCCATAAAACTCCTCTAAAACCCTTTGGGCCCACCAATGGAGTAATCCAGATCCTATTACCAAGCTGACACAAGCTCTGGAAAACCCTCCTAACCACCTCGCCAGGTAATCCAGAATTTGGGGACATTACAGGAACACACCAAATTAAATGGTAGTCCATTTGCATAGGTGAAATGGACTACAAACTCATCAAAAAAATTTCTACCTTGGATATTAAATTCTACTTCAAGAAGTCCTCGAATAGGGTTCTTACTAATAATAACAGATGATATAGATGGAAACATAGGCTTTAGATGCATCTCCTTCCATAAGGAGATTTCCTTACTATATCTTCTAGCAGTAGCATTTTTCATAGCTGCATATAATTGAATTTTTATAGGACTCAACGTGGCCCAGGGTTTCTATTTACATCAAATGGACCTACATATACATTCATTGTTGTATTAGTCTATTCAGTGAGTTGTCCTTTACCCTAGTGTATGAGCCATATAGGACTTCCTTGTATTCATTGAAACTCCATTTTTATGAACCACCCACGGGGTTTTTTCTAAGGCTTTCTATATACTACAATAATGGAAATCTCTGGTATTTCTTGAGGGCACATTCATGTGGTATTCTCATTATTTCATTTGGTTGTGATGGATCCATGTCTATATGGAATTTAAATCTTTGTAATTAAAAATTTTGAAAATCTGCCTACATTTTGGTTCAAGATAATGAGTACGAGAATGTTAAAAATTTCAAGAGTTTGGCTCAACATAGTTCTACATAATGAAATAGAGTTGTGCAAAAGGTTTTAGAAATAGGGATGGCTTTGGAAATATGCATTTTCAAAATATTTAGAAACAGGGAAATGATGTGTGTCCTGATTTTACATATGTGTAGCATATACAAGAGATTTTCATATGCATAATTTACAAATTAGAAACTTGTCATGTGACCACCTCCGACCTATATAAATGGAAGTGGATATAATGTGCTCAAGATCCTGATTTTTCGAATCGAAGGCCAAGAAAAATGCCTTATTACATAATATGTGCCCAAGAATGCATTGTTAATATCTAAAACTTAATTTTATCTTATTTGGCATTGGGTTTCAAATCCATGATCTAACATAGACAACCTACAGGTAGAGGTCTATGACTCATCAAATAAAAACAAGTAGCCTTGCTCTTAAAGGACTACAAGCACTAAAATATGGACATTAGAAACCTATAATCAACTTAAGGTTCAATATAGGAGAAATGAGTATTGATGGAAAATTTAACATTAACCTTGAGGCTTGGGTGAGAAAACCACTTTAATTGAAAATATAGTCTTAATTCCTTCTTTGAAAATTTATCAAACTCACAAAAACTTGCAAGGCATAATTCTCACAAGGACATTTCATATGTTTGAAATGTAATTGTAGTTGTAACTCACCCACTACCTTTTTCAAGGGATACAAGCTACAAATATGGCTTCATAAATCTTCTCTCTGACTACAAATTTTCTTCTACTGCATTGTTATATATATTACTAGTTAAAATATTGTTTCTATGGAGCATGGCTTAACTATATCTCTGACAAATAAAAAGTCAAAATATGATGCTTGAAGTTTGAATTGATTGCTCCAGTTTGATTCTCAACTTACCTCCAAGCTTCAATCTTGACCCAACTTCCAACCTCAGTCTTCAAAGCACTTGTGTGAAGTATGTAGAATGAATATTCAAGTCTGTAGTTGTATCTTTTCTTTTTCCCAATGGAGAAATTGGTCTTCTTATAGATTAGAAATGGGGTGTAGGGTTTTATCCTTTAGATGTTAAATCTTTTGGGGAAATTTTACTTTTAAAATTCTCTTTTACTGGGGATACATGTGTCAAAATAGTGTTGATATTTTTAGGATCTATTTCATAGCTATGGGAACCATTCCATGAGTTATGTACCCATTTCCTTCTCTGCAAACTATGCTTCCATGATGGAGTGGACCATGGCGTAATCCGTAGAATTTTAGGTAGGCACAACTAACATTCAATTTTTCTGGGGAGCACACTCCCTAAATTTTGCTCCATAGTCAGATCCCATGACTAGCCCAGTGGAAGGAGGAAATCCACTATCAGGAGCACCTCTACTGTACTTCACTTTTTTAGAAAGATAGATCTGGGATGGGGTTGAGATTCACGATACCTAAAAGCACTCCCTTGTAACAATGTGCTTGAAAGGATGTATGTTGGTTTCCTTCAAGAAAATTAGTTGTGTAATTATGCAGATTTTTTTCATATCAAGATGCCTATTTTGAAGGCGTGATGACATATTTACGAAAAGGTCCCTTTACAAAAGGAAAAGGACAAACTTACTAAGGAGTGTATTTGTGTTTCATTCAAGGAATTGTGTGGAAATTTTTTGGGTATATGAAATTCATAAATTTCACCTCTTAACTAGAATTTTATTTTATCTTAACCCTATGAATTCAGCCTTTGGGTTGTTATAAAATATTTTTAAAAAAAACAGCATAGGTGGACAATATTTAAATCCTTCACAACCCAAACTTCTTGGTAATCCAAGGAGAAAGGATAAAAATCATTTCAATAAGTTTCATACTTCTAAGAAAATATTATCATACATAAACCATATTTGAAAATTCTTATGTAAAACAACAAAATGGTGCTTGTATTTGTGAATTATAATTTTAAATCATTTAACATATTACTCTTCATTTATTTCGAATCAACAAGACATGTATAGCTGTAAATTGAAAATTTCACTTTACACTTGTTGATTTTTGGGTTAATTAATTAAATATTTTGCAAGTATGTTGAGTGAGGCACATGTCTACTATGAAATGCGTTGTGAAATAAACTTGCACATTGTATTTTGTATGCAAGAGGTTGAATTCAAGACTTGGTATATATGAATGCTAGTTTTTTCTCATTTGTCATTTTCCTTGTAGAATGGTACTTTGGAGCAGGTTAAAAAACTTGTTAGTACTCTCAATGAAGCAGAAGTGCCATCTGAAGATGTTTTGGGTAAGTATGTAGCAAACACATGCTCAGAATTTGGTTGTAAAAACAAACTGATGCTTCCACTTGAAAATAAATTTTCAAATAACACGAGCCATAATTGTAGAATGATATTATTTGTCTGTAAGAATATGCTTTTTACTTGAAGATGTGATTTTTGTTATTTCCGGAGAAATCTTGAAATGTAACTTATGAGTGTGTAGTTGGATGTGGTATAAAAAAGAAATTTCTTATGACGAGTGTGATAAAAAAATGTATAGTTAGACATGGGAAGATGGTGTTGATTATTCGTTTTAGCTACAATTTTGGATAGCTTATTTTGTTGAATAATAAGTGTTCTTTATTAGTGGAGAAAACTATGGAAACATTAAAAAATATTTGATATTTCTACATTTTCATAATAGAGATAGATTTTATACTGCATTTCTTAAATTAGTATTAGGCATCAAATTCACCTGGTTCTTTTGGGTCCTATTGTAAACTCAAGTACACAGGTTTCCATTGTCCTTTAATGCAAAACTGTAAATTTGTAGCTCTTTTTAACACAAGTCATTTTTCTGCAACTGCCTTGTTTTTTATGATGTTTAAGGTGACTCTATGTAACACACTACTCCTGCGAATGTTTAGACTTATAACCAAAGTATGAGTTATATTAGTGATAACAAAATTGAACAACATTTTATACTTCATGCTTGCATGTCATATGATATTTTTGTGGAAATTTTAATCCAATTATGTATTGCCTGGATTCTCCTGATCTAACAATTATATGCCACTGTTAAATACAGAATCCTTCTACTAAAATCTTTGTGGAAATTTAATCGCCAATTGCAAACACAAGAAGAAAGATCAATCACACATAACATAGATGTTTTTACCGGGAAAGCATAAAGCTAAAAACCCCACTATCATATATTATGTATATATCATGGATCATGAAACAATCTCATACAAAAATCTAATCCAAGAGCTCTGAATAAAATATACAATCATCTCACACTATCATACAAAAATTTTCCAATACATGTGCCAATTTACTGCCTCCTGACAGCTTGCCTCCACTGATCAATCTCTGAATGAATGAGATATTGCCTTGCCTTGAATGCGAGATCCTCACTGGCATCTCCAATGTGTGTGTGGTTGCATGAGTACACCCACTAATGTCACAACAGATAGTCAAACTGTCCCTTTCACCTATCTCTCAACTGGGTCTCCACTGGATCTGACATGCATGTAGTTAACAATAGTAAATATTCAGTTGCATGTGAGATCACTCTGTGTGAATTAATTTAATATTTAATTCACTGATATCTCACTAGTGTATCATTAGTTACAACTAGTTACAACTAGCACAACTGAGTTTAACTCACTTAATTGTGTTAAACTACTTTACAACTCACATAACTACACATCCAACTATGTTACAACTTTGTATCACTCAGTTACAACTAAGTCCACTTGCATGTCCCACCAACCTACCTTAGAACTCGTAATTCCTTCAGTCAACTGGTTTGTCACATCAATTATCTGAAATCAAGTGCTTCAAGAGAATAAATTATTATTTATTGTCCAATTATTATTAAGAGATAATAATAACCGACATGCATTCTATATTTAGACATGCGATCTATAAATAGAATTCGCACATGCATCAAAAAATAGAATCTCATCTATAAATAGAATTTTCTCACCATTCTAAAAATAGACTCCCGCTATAAATAGAATTTTCTCAACATTCTAAAAATAGACATACACCTCAAAATAGCCTGTGGGCCCCACCTAGTGTGGGTGCTTAATTTTCACTAGGATCATCATCTTGTTGAATCTCAACACTCCCTCTCAACAAGAAAGGGATTATCCTTCACCCCGATCCTGTCTCTATGGGATTTTAATTTTCTCCTAGTGAGCACCTTCGTTAGAATATCTGCATCCTGATCCTCCGTAGGAATATACTGAAGCATCATGATCTTCCACTATACACAATCTCTGAAATGATGATACCGGGTATTTATATGCTTAGATCTATCATGAAAAATAGGATTAATCGAGAGTTTAATGCAACTCTGATTATCACAATGAATCACTGTAGGATGTAAATGAGAACCAAACAAACCAACTAGGATCTTTCTCATCTAGATAGTCTCACATGCAGCTTGACTTGTTGCCATGTATTCCTCTTCCACTGAACTGAGTGCCATGGATCTCTGTTTCCTGTTGTACCAAGAAATAGTTGTAGATCTGATATTGATGACCCCTCCATATGTGCTCTTTCTATCTGTTGGGCTGCCGACCCAATATGCATCTGTGAAGCCATGCAACTTCACCCCATCCGTTTGTCTGTACCATAAGCCATACTCAGATGTGCCCCTGAGATATCACACGACATGCTTTCCTGCCTTCCAAAAGATCTTGGTAGGCTTAACCATCAGTTGACTAAGCTGGTTCACCGCATAACATATGTTTGGTCTTGTATTTAATAAATACATTAGTGAATGCAGTAACTGTCGATAGACAGTAGCATCCACTCCCTATCCAAATGTAGCATCCTCTTTCCTCTAGTTTCTTGGAAGAGGAGTATCCATGGGTTTGCAGCCTCCATGTGAAACTTACCCAGTATCTCCCTTGCATACTTGCCTTGAGACAGAAAAATTTCACCATCTCGCTGCCATATTTCCAATCCAAGGAAATAATGGAGGCCCATATCCTTCATCTCAAACTTTTTTGCAAGGTCCTCCTTGCATGAGTGTATCAACTGCTCATCACCAGTCAATATTAAATCATCAACATAAAGAACAATGATTAAAATCTTACCCTCCACCACAATTTGGTATAGGTTTGCATTCGTCTCACTCTTGGTGAAGCCAAGTCCAATGAAATAGTTTTCGATCTGAGTGTACCAAACACAGGGTGATTGCTTCAGCCCATACATCGCTCTTATGAGTCTGCACACATGCGACTCGTTGTTGAAGATCTCAAATACTTCAGGCTGCTCAATGTACACTTCTTCCTCAATAATCCATTAAGGAACATAGTCTTCAAATCCATCTAATGAATGTGCGAACCCATCTGCCCTAAGAGAGTAAGGATACCGTGCGATAGGTGCAAAGGTTTCTTTATAATCAATCCCCTCGATCTATGAGAAGCCCCGGGCCACAAATCTGGCCTTGTATTTATCAACACTCCCATCAACATCTTGCTTTACCTTGTAGATCCATCTTGAACCTACCACTGATTTATCAACTGGCCTTGGAACAATTTCCCAAGCATTGTTTCTACCCATGTGGGCTCCTACACATGTGGGCTCCCATACTCCTCCACCATTGCATCTATCCATGTGGGCTCCTACACTGCTTCTTGAAAGGAATATGGCTCAGTCACAATACATTTTCTCATGAGAGCCATGTATCTAGTTAATCGGTCAGGAGACTATCTCTGTTTGTGCTGTGAAGTACGAACTTCTACATTATGTGCCGCATCAAGCTTCAGCCTCTCAACTTATGTGGTACGCTTTCTGCTAGTTTTTATGTTTGGCTCTGTGTGGGTGGACTCCTCCACTCCATGAACCTCCTCCTGTGGCTGATCCACATCTAGAGACTCATCTTTGGCAACCAAAATTTCCTCCTCTGCAAGCAAGTCTATCTCCCTCTCAAGCGACAACTTCATGGCTTTCTCCTCATTGAAATTTATGTCCCGTCACACCACAGTCATTCGACTATTTGGAAAATACACACGATAATTATGGGGTGTTTCTCTGTACCCCACAAATATCCCAACTTCAGTAGTTGGCTCCAGCTTCTTCTTGGCGTTCTTGGTCACATGCACATAAATATATGAGCCAAAAATATTAAAGTGAAAAACATTTGGTTTCTTACCAGTAAAAGCTTCTTCAGGTGTACTCATGCCAAGTACTCTATGAGGAAAACGGACTTGAACATAAATCGCAATGTTGCATGCTTCCGCCCACAATGCATAGGTAGGCCCTGATCATGCAACATTGCTCGTGCAACACCCATGATCGTTATGTTCTTCCTCTCCACGACCCCATTTTGCTGTGGGTTATGAGGCGCTATGATTTCTCATCGAATTCCTTCTTTGCTATAGAAGTCTTTGAATTCGTTCGAGTTGTATTCTCCACCATTATCGCTCTGCAAAGCCTTCACTTGCTTCCCCAACTCTTTCTCAACCAATGCCTTAAACTCATAGAACTTTGAGAATGTTTGATCCTTCTTATGCATGAAGAAGATCCAAAATTTACAAGAAAATTTATCAACAAAAATAACGTAATACCATTTTTCGCTGTTGAAGCAACCGAGAATGGTCCACACACATTTGTGTGAACTCTCTCTAGGATCACTGAAGCACGTTTATCCTTTTCATGAAAGGTGGAATTTACATACTTCCCCATGGTACAACCCTTGCACTTATCTAACTGAGAAAGTGTTCCCATTGGAAGTGCAGTAGATATTTGTTGCATGACTTTTAAAGCTCCATGATGAAGATGACCCAGTCGCCTATGCCATAATTTGCCCTCACCCTGGCTCACCACTTTTTCCACTTTTCCCATCATGGTAGCGCAACCTTCTACCTCCAGCTTGTAGAGATTCTTGACTTGAATCCCTATCCTCTTGGCTTGACCCGTTGTTTTATGTCATAGGAAATATTTTCCATCGTTGAAAATAACGTCATAGCCTCTGTCCTCCAACATCGCGACTGATACCAAGTTTTTCTTCAGACCTAGAACATGCATAACATCTTCCAATAGAAATGGTTTACCTAAATCCCTCTCAAAGGTAATGGTACCAATGTCGGTCGCACTGTATCGTCCATCGTCGCCCATCTCTATATGCATCTGGAGATCTTTCTCCTCCAAGTCACTGAAAAGCTCCTTATCTCCCGTAATGTGGAAGGAAGAACCACTAACAAGATACGACATCGATCCCATTGCACTTGAAACCAAACATGCAATCAAAGAGAAATCAAGTTAAAATTGTCAGGCAAGGGCCTCACCAGCTGCAACTCCAGCAACCTTCTTGTTCTTCTTTTTCTATGGGCAGTTAGTGGTGATATGCCCATGTTCATGACAGTGAAAACACTTCACCTTGGACAAATCCAACTTCTTGCCTTTAGCCTCGGATTTTGAGTGGAATTTCTTCCCTTTCCCTTTCCTTGCCTTGGAAGCCAAAGCATGATCCTCTTTATCATCATGCTTTGATGAAGAGCCATCTCTGGTGTCCGCCTGAACTCCTGCACTAGATCCGACCACAGTCGTTCCCAATCCAATAGTTTTTCCCATCCGCTAACAGAGTCTTGATAACTGTGCCAACTCGTAGGAAGTCCCAAGAGAGCCAAGCTCACCAAATCATCATCAACAACCATGATTCCCACACTCCCCAGTTCATCCTGACATTGGACAAACTTTGTGAGATACTTAGGAATATTTTTGACCTTCTCCATCTTGATCTTTCTGAGTTTATCCTTCAGCGCCAATTTCCTATTGTTGCTGCTACTTTGGAAAAGATCTGTCAAAGCCTTCCACATAGCATATGGAGTGGCTTTCCCATGAAGGCTTGAGACAATATGGTCTCGCATACCTTCCAAAAAAATCCTTCTCGTCTTCACTACTTTCTTTTTCCATGCATAAAGTAATGCAACATCCGTCGAAGTGGGCTTAGGATCATCACTGTCGATGAATTCCTTCAAGCCATTATCTTCAAGGACCACCTCCATCTTGTCCTTCCATGCAATGTAGTTCGAGCTTCCCTCGAGTGCATACTCTAGCTGCAAACCATTCAAATCCATTTCGATGTTTACTTAACTATCGCACCAAGAAATTCTTGCAGCAAATTCGAATTGTTTCCACCAACAAACTCAGCTACTGCTTCAAAATTGAAATCTTCTTTGCTCCAATACCATGTAGAAATTTTAATACAATTGTTTATTGCTTGGATTCTCTTGATCTAACAATTATATGCGTCTTTTAAATACAAAATCCTTCTACTAAAATATTTGCGAAAATTTAATCACCAATTACAAACACATGAAGAAAGATCAATCACACATAACACGGATGTTTTTACTTGGAAATAATAAAGCTAAAAACCCCACTATCATATATTATGTATATATCATGGGTCATGAAACAATCTCATACAAAACTATAATCCAAGGGCTCTCAGTAAAATATATAATCGTCTCACACTATCATACAAAAATTGGCAAATACATGCACCAATTTATTGCCTCCTGGCAGCCTACCTCCACTGTGCAATCCATACTGATCACAATCCCTGAATGAATGAGATACTGCTTTTCCTCGACTTTGCAATCCTCATTTTCATCTCCAATGTGTGTGTGGTTGCATGAGTGCACCCACTAATGTTACAACATATAGTCAAACTGTCCCTTTCACCTATCTCTCAACTGGGTCTCCACTGGATCTGACATGCATGTAGTTAATAGTAGTAAATCTTCAGTTGCATGTGAGATCACTCCATGTGAATTAATTTAATATTTAATTCACTAATCTCTCACTAGTGTATCTTTAATTACAACTAGTTACAAATAGCAAAACTGAGTTTAACTCGCTTAATTGAGTTAAACTACTTTAAAACTCACATAACTACACATCCAACTCTGTTACAACTTTGTATCACTCAGTTACAACTAAGTCCACTTGCATGTCCCACCAACCAACCTTAGAACTCGTAATTCCTTCAGTCAATTGTTTTTCCACATCAGTTAACTGAAATCAAGTGCTTCAGGAGAATAGATTATTATTTATTGTCCAATTATTATTAAGAGATAGCAATAACTGACATGCATTCTATATTTAGACATGCGATCTATAAATAGACTTCGCACATGCATCTAAAAATATAAACTCATCTATAAATAGAATTTTCTCACCATTCTAAAAATAGACTCCTGCTATAAATAGAATTTGCTCAACATTCTAAAAATAAACATACACCTAAAAATAGCCTATGGGCCTCACCTAGTGTAGGTACTTAATTTTCACTAGGATCATCATCTTGTTGAATCTCAATAATTTTGAGTAAGTTTATCTGATGTGGCCCTTTTCATTGATATCTTATATATCTCTAAATATATTTTCTTTCCATCATTTCAGTTCATGGAATTTCTCACCATATCTATAGTAGAAACCAACCAAACGCAATTCACTATGACTTCAATACATACTACTAAAAATGATGCATTATGTACATTGCACATGCTTACGGGATAGAGAAAGAGACCAATTATTGTGATAATTTGGATATTCATTATCATGATTGTAGAGTATTCCAAGTTGAGAAGAGTCTTGCATTTTGTAGTGTCTATGGTGGTTGGAATCTTGAAATTTAATGCTAAATCTATTTTTATAAAGAAGAAAAATGACATCAAACTACAAAATGGTTTATGAAAAGGAGGATATCAACCATGCTTATAGGTTTTGAAGAAATATATTGTGCAAACATTTGATCACATTCATGGAGTAGTTTGAAGCACATTATTGGAAAATATGCATGATAGGCCCTATCTTGTATACACTGGGCGGCTATTATCAGACGTATCCATTTCATATATTATTTAGTTAATGGAAAGCACCCCTTATATGTCAGGGCAATCTAAGAAAGCTTCTTTCGAAGTAGGAGAGGGGAAACTTAGTTTTTCATTGCAATGTTGACTTTTTGGCCTCTAATTAGTAATGGCAATATATTTATGGATTTAATCATAACATACCATACAATAAGAAACAAATTGCTTGTATAGGATCTTATGGTCTTTTTCTATGGATCCCTTGTCTTTGTTGGTTTCCAATGGGGATAAAAAACAATACAATCTGTGAAGATCTTTCCAGTATCATGGAGGAAGAAACTTTGGTCGTACAACAAGTGGCCTTTTTATTGCTACTAGTTATGACTATGATGGACCCATTGATGAATTGGTAAATCACCTTGCCTTCACGTAAGTCATTCAGCCCCTACAAAAAGAATTAATTTTCCTCTAAGCTGCATTTGAGTTGATTGACTAAATATGTACACATATCGATTATGGTAATGATTTTCACAATCCCAATTGGTCTCTACAAGGATTATAGTGAATATCAAATGATACCATATGAATATAATCAAATAGGAATAGAATTTAGAAACATGATTCTTATGATTAGAAACTCTTCTGTAAAGGGAAGCCATGAAAACCTTCAATTTGAATATGTAAGGGAGGGTTTTCCATAGTCTTCATAGCTCAATTATGTAATATGGATGATATGTGAATTACATGTACGTTATATTATATGTATTGGTTTAAAGTTTACATTCTAGTTGAACACAGAGATAGAGATGATATTCTATGCATGTTGTTGTTACAACTCGGGTTTTGTATATAATTTGTTATTCAATTAATTTATTATTGTTGTTTCCTAGTTAATTGCATCACCTCTAGTGGTTTGAATGTGATTAATATGATAATCCTCCATGTAAATCAAAATACCACTTCTTTGTATGAAGTAGACAAAAAGAACATGCGTAATAATGTATGCAGGACTATAACTCCTAGATGCCAACATTGACAGTTTTTCTGAAACCTTGAGAATAAAGCAGTCTTCTCCATTGATTACTTCTTGCCAATGAATTTTGCATTGGAAAACATGGTTGCAATGGATCTTTGATCCAAACCCTGCACAAAAGTGAAGATAATGACAAAATTCATTGAGTATCAGCCAAATTTGAAAAGCAAGTTCCCTGAACTAGTATGTTTTTTGTTTTTGATATTTCTAGTGATTTGAAGGATTTTTCACTAATTTTTTGTTGAGGTTGTATTGTTTGCGTTCTCAACATTGCCACTAAGGATTTTGAATCAAAGTGAATCTGTCTTGGACCACCGAGGCCATAGTGAGACCATATGTAGCCAAACAAACATGTAGTTACATTTAAGCCTTTGGATTTTATTGCAAAATATCTAAAAAACATGTACATGGAAGTCTTCTTTATTGTTTTAAAAATCCCTACAACACCTATAGCTGAATGTTAGGTCTATCTTTCTAGAAGCAACTATAGCTTAATGTTAGACATGTCTGTATAATCTACAAAGAACATCTCAACCCATTGTTGGCGTGGATTAACTTCTTCGGATTAAATTCAGTAGGATAGGCTGGAAATTGATAGTGGAAAAGCATTAGAGTAGAAGCCACTTGCTGCAAGGAGCTATAAGCTATTGCCTAGGATTGGTTATTAGGATAGCGTTGTGATGTGTTCACTTGGGGTATTTCAGCTCCCTAGAATAACTATAAAATGGTTTTGAACTTGTAGCTACAAATGTTACAAAGCTATCATAAATATTTAATTGACTATTTAATATGTTTCTTCATTTATGATGCCCCCCTCAATCCAATGCCAGTAGGATGGGATGACTCATATGATGTATCATGCCTAGTTAATGTGGTAAAATAACAAATATTTCAAGTAAGCTTCTCAAATGGTGATTTCATCAATACACCTCTCCTTCCCCTGACAAAAAAAGATATTATTTTTAATTTGATGCCACCATGAGTGCCCTTTTACCCTCTCGTCTAGCCTCCTTACCCATGTCTTGAACAAAATATCAACCTGAACATTTTAACATCGTTACAAGGCATATTTCTCTTTAGTACCAATTCTGTAGTGACTCAGATTACTCATTCTATCAACTGTCATGATATTTCTACCACATTGAGTATAAACAATAACCTTTCAGATACTTTGGATGTTAATAGGTTCATTTGTTTAAACCCTATGATTCTTAAAAAAAAATTATAGTATTTTTTTTTGTCTTTTTCCTAATATGATGGTCTCTCCCTAGTTAGTTGACCCAATATCTATTGGACATTGGGTTCAACGCTCCCCGTGTGTTTCGCGACATGGACTAACTGCCTCTCGTGGATCCTAACTCTGGCGATTGTAGCAGAGACTAAAGCCTGCAGGTTTTGGTCTAACAGCAATTGTGATTCCTGTTGGGAAAAATAATGAGAGGGGGGGTGAATCAGTATTTAGTGCTAACTGAAAACTTTTTACTTTTTCTTGCTGTTAAACCCATACGCTACTTTACTGAACACAACTCGCGTATACACGCGGATATCCTTAAGAAAACTTGTGTATGACCAGAGATCTAATTATTGCATTTAATTCTTAACTTAGATCATTGCATCATTCATTCATCAGATATTTAGTAAGCAGTAAACTGGTGCAGTAAGAACAGAATAAATCATCACACATAAGCAACACACATGAACACCAGGATTTAAGGTGGAAACCCAATTTGGGAGAAAACCACCGCTGTCGTCGTCTCAGTCTTCAATATTTATTATGTAAAGAAAACTTCTTACAACATTGTACTGGCGTAGACTCATACTAGCACGCAGGCACCCACCTGCAGAAGGCTACAACTTTCTCTCATTTACCAGCCTCTCCTGGAAGGGAGCTACAACCCCCTGCTCTCGTTTACCAGCCTCTCTTTGAAGGGAGCTACTACCCCCTGCTCTCGTTTACCAGCTACCACTAGAAGGGAGCTACTACCCCCTTTCTGAAGGCTTCGACCCTTAGCACCACTGCGTATGCCTCAGTGCATAGTAACTTTGTATACGTGACTTTCCTTCACTATTTCCGCATATGCAGGCGCTTTCCTTTTCACCGCTAGCGTATTATTATGTTTTTGCTTTCTTTCAGAATTAGTTTAGACTCATATTCAGATCTGAAATCAGATTTCTGTTCAGACAATCTATCAACCATGCAGAACTGTTTATACAGTCATTCTTCCTTCATCAATTTAGTCATTGAATCATCAACCAATCAACCAACAACTTGATCTTTAATCAACATAATCAGCAGCACGATCAACATTCAAACAACCCAGATCTGTATGAACACATCATTGACAGATAGCAGTAAGACAGCAAAACAGATCAGTCATTTCATTCTACACACTTCAGCAAAACTCTAGATTCCATACGCGCTTTTACTTCACTGAACCTGCGTATATACGCGCTTTTGCAGAGACAAAACAGCGTATACTTCAGTGCATTTTATTCTTCAGAAACCCTGACTTCCATACGCGCTTTTCTTTAAGCGTACCCGCATATACACGCGCTTTTCATGAAACGAACCTGCGTATAGATCTATAAAAGATAAACTTTGCAGAACAGACCAGATTTATAAACTTACCCATATTTCTTCAATTTCTTCATCAGACTTGCGCCAGGTCTTCATCATTCCCTTTCCAGATCATCCTAGAGATTTACCATTTCTAGATCTAGAGATCTTGAACCTTCATCATATACATAGGTGCATCATAGATTCAGATCTATCAATTCAGAACAGAGTTCCACCATGCAAATATACTTCATAGTGAAGTATTCATTAAAACCCAGACATATGCACTCCCTTGCACTATGATCTTCTTCACCTTATATAGATTTAGACTTTGTCAATACCATGAGCCAAAACCATACAACTTCCGATGGTATTCCTGGACAGGATCAAATAGATAATCCAATGCTCAATACTGTGGGCCAATACCATGGTAATGTCCCCTGGTTTTATAAATTTAGAGCGCAAATAGGCATACGCTACTTGGTACGTACTTTTCCGCGTACATACGCGGCTTCGCCTTACAAACCTGCGTATGCTTTGTGACATATCTTATTCATCATTTCTCTGGCACTTTTCTTTGTTACTTCTGAATTGCGTTGTGTATTAGATGTACATCATTAACAAACTCATCAAGAACAACTTCATCAAGTATGTTGCCATCAACTTCATCAAGTAGGTTGCCATCAAGGACAACACATTTCATCATATTGCCAACAATTCCAACAAGTGGTATCAGAGCGACAGGTCTCGAGTTCGAAACTCACCCGGCTCGCGTTGGGGGGGAGATTGTTGGACATTGGGTTCAACGCTCCCCGTGCATTTCGCGACATGGACTAAGCGCCTCTTGTGGATCCTAACTCTGGCGATTGTAGCGAATACTAAAGCCTGCGGGTTTTGGTCTAATGGCAATCATGATTCCAACAATATCTGAAAAACAACTCCCATGTCGTCCATACATTTTCTATTGGGAAATTAGGGGTCATAGTTGAAAATCCCTGATCTGTTATAATTAATATCATGCAAATCATCTCCCTTGGTAAGAGGGATATGAGCATTGAAATTGAAATTGGGATCTTGAAATATACACCAGTTTTTGTAGTTATAAAATATGTCACAGAACTTGTATCTGATAGGATTTTTTGGGAATAAATTGCTCAGTTGGGAAGGTTTAGTTTAAAATATCTTCCTCACACATATCTATGTTTCATTTTTTTTTCTTTCCATCATTTACTTTCAACATTACCTAGGAGTTGATTTTTCTTTTCACTGTAATTTACGATGGGAAGGAAGAAATACGTCCCCTATCCTTCTGAAATTTTCTCCACCCCAATAGCTCCTTTTCAGAGTTTCAATTCGGTGACAAGTTGAAGTGGATATCTCCATAAGTGATTTATATTATTATTATTTTTAAATAATGACTTATATTAAGCCACTGAAACATGATTAAGGGTGGCATACCACTCACAAATATTTTGCAGTTACTCCAGTTGCTTTTGGATTCGGTGAAAAGTTTCTCAACTTTTAAATGGAATAGTGGACCATCTTAAATTCTTTTTGGCTGGAATCTCATTTTTGAGGACCACTTTTAAATATATTTTTTTAGTTTTAGAAGTCGAGATTTCCTCAAACATTTTTACAATATGATTGACAATGGTGTTTCAACTATCAACATTTTTTGTGATTGATGTAAAGTTTATGTTTCAAAGTAATTAAACAAATTTTTCAACGTAATATTTTGGGGCGATTGCTAGTCCTATTATCTATGGATATTTGTGTTATTCCCCTAGATCTATTCTATAAAAGGTAAAGGTGGGATGAAGTGTATTGTGTATTGTGTATTTCGTTTTATTTTGAGGTTCTTATCTTCACACCTCTTTTCTAGTTGAAGTACTTGTGGGATGACATAGCTATCATTGGATATTTTATTGGTGTAACAAATATAATCGAAACTATGTGCTTACAATTTTAACTTTTGTTTAGTGGTACTGGTTACATTTCAAGATCATTTTTATTGATCATTGTATTTTGACATCTTGAATCAATTAATAACTAGAAGCACTACCAATTAGTTTGTAGAACCCATATCTAGTAGGATTTGATCATGTAGCTCATTATTCATAATTTCATTATATATACTCATTGTTTTTTAATTTTTGGCATGTGAGTTAGTCTTTTAGAGGCAATTTTTTATGTTGTCACAACATATTTACATGATTAAGAAGGTGAGAAATCAATCTTTGGTGTAATTGTAGATTTTAGGTTTGATAATGATAGGTCATTTATAGGCTATAAATATCTTCAAAGTTTCACTTCTAATTGAGTCTTAAGCTCAACATATTGAGTATCTTATACATAACTATTTTTATTTCCAATCAATTTTCATAACTTCCATAACCATAGGTAGGGATTGCAGCTTTGATGTTATTTTGTTTCTTTAGTAAAATATTTGCCAATATTTTACAAAGTATTATAATTGATTGAAAGTTGTAGAATTTACAATTTATAAATTTTCAAGATCTAAAATTTTAAAGTTTAATTCTTTGAAGGGTGCTAGCTTAGTGGAAGAGCACTTACTTTACAGCCAGGAGGTTGGTGGTTTGATTCCATCGTGCCTTGGTATTTATGTGGAATGGTGACAATCAATGTTTGGTGACAGAGGCTCTTTTGAACATCACCAATGAGCTTATGGTGACATTTTTTTACCTTCACCAAAATATGAAATGGTGAAGGTCAATGAACGCCACCATATATATTCATCAATAGTGATGGCCATGAAATTCCCATCACTATAAATTGTTGTTGTTCATATGAAATGGTGATGGTCACTATCTGTCATTATAATCATTATTCGTGACGGACCTTGAATGTCACTACAAAACCTATACTTTTGGCGATGCCACCTTTGGTGACATTCATATTTTTTGTGACGGAGGCTAACGTTCATCACCATTGCTCATATGAAATAGTGACGGTCATTATCCATTATTATAAATAATTATTGGTGACAGTCCTTGAAATTCACTACAACATCTATACTTTTGGCAACGCCACCTTTGGTGACGTTAAGTTTTTTGTGACGAAGGCATTTTTACCATCACCAATGGCCTTATGGTGACATTTTTCGACCCTCATCAATGTCCTTTTTTCTTGTAGTGTTTGTATGCGATGGTTACTGCAAAGACTCTCCCTCTATGTAAGAAAAATAGTGGAATTCTAAGACAAAATGTGTTATGTATAAAAATCTTCATAAAAAATATATTGATAAAGTAATAGACTTAAATTCTGCAAACGAAATATTGGATAGATTGCATCTCTTGCATGAAGGAGACACTCGTAGCTGCAATGTCAAGAAGGAGAAGATAAAAAATAAAAATAAAAATCCATGTCAATGGAAAATATTCAGTCAAATGAGGTCTCTGCTAGTGTGAATGGACCTTATTTCCATGAAGTAAATACATATGAAGAAAAATCCAAGCTTGACATAGCCTTGCTTGAAATATAAATATTGAAGAATGAAAACAAAGATATAAAGAAATTGGTGCAAATATGTGATGAGAGAGAACATAAGTACAAGGGGGAAATTGTCGGTTTGAAGACAACTTGAAGAATCAAGGATAATAGAAGGGATGATGAATAACCAACTAAAGGAGAAAGAGATACAATGTGAAAGATTAGATTCTGAGATTATTTCAGCTAGAAGACAGTTATATGAAAAGAACAGGTTGTGTAAGTAGCTAGAAGAGGAGGTTTCCTCCATAAAGTATTCACAAAAGGTAGACATTAAAGATGATAATGAATCTTCCCTAAAAAGTCCCGTAGGAGAAGGGACAAGAACCGTCATTAATAAAGAAGAAAATGAAACAAGCAACAATATCAAAAGTCAATGAATGAGACAAAGAAAGGGTTCATTGCATGAAGATAATTCTCTCCTGAAAATGAGTTGAACAACTTCGGAATATCTCAAAGGAGATTCTTTGCTCCTGCGAAAAACATCACATTTTTTTCTTTCCATGAACATGGACATGTGGTAGTAGATTGTAAGAACAAACAAACCAATAATAATTAGCAGAAGGTACAACAAATGAGAAGGTTCCCTCAAGCAATAAAATAGAGAAGACATTCATTCACCATGTACACAAATAATTACTATGGTTACTATTATCTAAGCAATGAATTTGGATATAGAGCTATTGAACACAAAAATTATTGTGACATCTCTCCGAATTGGACATATTATTAATTCTATTCAATTGTTGTTTGTTAAAAACTGAATTGTGACATTAGCATGATAAAAAAGTCATGAATAATGAGAATTTAATAATTTAAATAATAATTATCAATAAATGAATGTGGATTGCAAACACTTGGAAATTAGACACTTGTGAATGAGATTCTAAATAAGGAAATAATTTTCCATGACTAGAATTCTAGAAGGAATTTTGGATAAACTTAATGGATGGGAGAGAAATATACATTAAGTGATTAGTTGTAGATACATGCTAAGTTGGGATTGGCCTAAAGCTTTGCAGGAGAAAAAAGCAAGATTTTTTTTTTACAAAAAAGAGCCTAGGCCAGTTGTTATGAAAGACACAAAATTGGGATGCCACTAAAGGAAAAATGCCTCATGGAAAGAAGGCATAAAATTCCTACTCCAAGGATCAATAGGTTTTTGATACCTTGGAAACTGAATCTCAGTTCAAGGGTGAGCTAAGTGGAAGTAGTTCTACATTTGGGTGGAAATAAGTGTCCAATTTCTAGAGTGCTCTATTCACAATATTTCCCATGGGCCTTTGAATAATTATTTGGTAAGATTGTGCTCACTTTTGTGTACAATAAAAATTAAACTGGTATGTGAAGTTAAAACAGTATTGTATTATGGATGTTTATGACTATGTATGTACGTGTAAAAAGGGTTAATTTGTTAAGTTGGAATGCTTACTATAAAGAGCTTAGAATTATATGGTTGTTGTAAGTTCTTTCTTAGTACTGCAAAACTGTAATTATATGCATGCTCTAGTGAAACACTGAATTTAAGTAGGCTCCTTAGTTAGATGGTTGACATGTGAATGTAAATGTAACAATAAAATTGGGCTTAGTATATTTAACTGCAAAAAACACAGATGCTAAGGATAAAGAATTTAAGATACTGCTGATAGAGAAATCTGAGATATCAAAATTTTAGCTTAAACTTACAACTCTTATAAAAGGATTAGTCCTCAACAGATAGCTACAACTAGTGTATATATATAGACATTTTACCAATGGGTGTATTAGATTGTTCCATAACAACAAGTTGCAAGTTCAATAGATTTCTAAAGAAAATATATAAATATATTGAGTAAACTTCTATTTAGGGGTTTTGAAATTATATTTAGGTATAACAATATATTCTAAATATATTAAAATCATTTAATAACAATGGAGAAGTTCCTAATGATCCAAAAGAGGGATGGAGACATGATGTTCAAATTAGGAATGACAGATCAAACATAATCATGAAAGATTTAGAACTAGAGTTAAAAAAAAAAAATACAAGTACTCGCAAGATGAAAAATCAGATTTCGAATCATAAAATTTTATGCCTAAAAGTAGTGATAATTATAAAAAATAAAGTTATTAAGCTGATATGCCTGTTAGACATGTACAGTCATTGTTGCAAATTAAATTGTAAGTGCGGGTATATGATTTTGTAAATATATAGCTACCAGGGTAAAACTATGGCTGCCAGTATATGGTATACATAATGGAAGTAATAGATGATCCTCATAGCAAGATTAGAAATTACTAAGCTGATATAAACTTACAGATACAACCTATACCAAAATGTTTCAGGATTTATAAATTTAATTAACCATTGTTATCAGATATTAGTAGAAGCTACTAATTACCACCAAACAGTGCAGGTAGAGTTCCTGAAAGATATATAACCATAACACCTAAAGTATAAATAGTGAATAGTTGGCCAGTCATCCATGAATACCGACGCCAATTGCTACAATGAGGTAATCTTGGAAAATTCAGTTTTACAACCCAAATAATTACATATGAAACAACTATAAGTCACTTATATAATGAAGTGGATACATAGAGATAGTGTTACCTCAGAGTTCAATACTAACGACTAAGGTATGCATAGTACACCCCTTTTTAATCAACAGAACATGCAGGGTTTACTAGGATACTATATCGAATAAATTAATTATGGTGGGGCATATTTGTTCGAATAGACAAACCCAAGTCAAAATAAAGTAGTTATATGATCCTTTCTATTGGATTTAGATTAGCTAAGTAAATTATTCGAAGGGACCCACATTCATTCAACATCATGTAATAGAGAGTAAACTTGAAAAAAATGAGAGTATAGATATGTTCCTGAAAATTCAATAGTATGACAATAAGTTAAATAAAAAGATGTAGTGACCCAATTACATGAACGTTCCAACTGGAACAAAGTTTGACATCAAACCTATATAAACAAATTCTTTAATACATTCCAAAATTCAAATTAGAATTGACATATGCACCACTTTGGGAAAATAAATATATAACTTCATATATTACATATTGAGACTCATATTTACACATAGAGTTTCCACATAAATAGTATTAAAAATAAACCATAAGATCCCATCATTTTATACATTCTCTCCACAAGAATCGCATATAACACAAATTGGAGGCATAGCCAAATGAGATCGAAAGAAATTTCAACCATTGAACATCAGGAATATCTTCATCATATATGAACCCAAAACCACCAGAGAGAGCAGAATTGCACCAACCTGAAACTGGAAAGATACCATGAGCAAGTTAATAAGGGGTTCGCTCAGTAGGTTGTGAAGAGAGTTCAAATAGTAACCCAGCTCCTGCATACCTACAAGTGAGAAGAAATTCATTAACATTATAAATGAATATATGCAAAAAATTAATTGTCAAGGTGCACCACCCATTAGTGAGACAAAGTCTATTACTCGATTGTTTAGACAAAGTTCTCCCTTATCATAGATACCTGTAGAATAATGAGTAGAGGAAGTACAAGAATTTTATTTAACAAGATATGATAAAGGGTAATCATAAAAAAAAAAAACAAAAGCCACAAGGGTGTACCTAAAAACAGAGGCCCTGTTGTTTGAAGGCATGCTTTCAACATTGTAATCGAACTAAATTCCAATTTTGTACTTACACACCTTTAGCTAAAGTGGTTAGTAGAGAGGAAAAATCCAGCTATACGCACAATCAAGAAATTCTAAAATTACTAGTCTGTAATCATTACCATAGAGAGAGAGTAGCCAGAGACCGACGCAAGCATATAAAACTAACCGCCCTGGAGAAAACATCTTGCACACACAGTAACCAATTAATTTTTGAGTTCATCTTAACAAAAAAACAACTAGTGAGCAAGAGATATTGCAAATGAAAAAAAATGATAACATGCAATCATAGAATGAATAAAAAATGGATCCATAAAGCATGAGAAAATTACCTGATGATTTTTCAAGAGCATAGAGGCTCGTTTCGTGAGAAAATATGCTGAAGAATAGCCTAAAATTCATCTTGAGTGTGCGAAGTAACCTAGTGACCCTCCCTAACTCGACAACAGTGGAAATGACGAAGGGGAAGAGGCAGCCAGGGGGAAAATGTGACTAGAGTTTTCCAGATCAACCTTGGTCATTGATGTTCAACAGGAAATATATATCATTGAACATTTATCAATAAAATTTAATACACCTTATGAACGCTTCTATGACCCATGTGACAGTTGCTAAGGTATCGAAAAGGAATGGCACCAACAAGTAGCAGTGCATGTTGGCATAACCTCCATCCTTATCATGGTTAGCACACCAACTCAAAGCATTGTTAAGGGTTAAGTTGTGAGTGACCATATTGAGTCATATGACCCTTAGAGTTATAACTTGAAACGCAAGGCTTAACACTTGACCTTAACAATGCCATTAAAGTTAGGTTAAATATATATAAAGGGCCATATGTTATGGTAATGGTATACGTATATATAGAGCTATACACATTTTTACATGTTCATAGTTTTAGATAGATCAATATGTGTGTGTGTGTGTGTGTGTCATGATATTACACTAAGGTCCCATGGTGCTTAATATTAATGTTTCTCAACCTTGCTAAATCAACACATAAACACTATACAAGTATGACGAGAAATAAAAATAGTCATAGAGAGAGAACTTTAGTGCACTTGAATATATAACGCGGAGGATAGGAACTTAAGTATTCTATACTTCAAAAAAAAAATATCACCCTAACATATTAGAGTGGTGTGACAAATGGTATCAGAGCCCATGTTCCGCAATGGGCCTTGCTCAACCACCACAGGAAAATAATCAATAAAAAGAATGGTAAACTGGGTGTCATGAATTTTTTTTTATAGAAAGTAAAGACTAATACTTGATTTTCTTAATTGGAAGGTGAAAAAGTGACAGACATAACTGGAGGATATGGATGAAGAAATACCTGTTATCAATAGAGAGGATAATAATTCAGAAGGTGGGTTATAAGTTGAACTGGGAGAAGGAGTCACCCCACACTCCAACTAATTTATGGAATTCATACAAATTTTGGAACAAGAGATATTAAAATTAAGGAACAGTAATGAACGTTTACTACGAGCCAGTGAAGAACAAGAGAAGATGATTAAAGGATTAAAAGAGAGATCAATCCATAAAGCAGTGGAACCAAAGAGATTGTTGGATCACGGTCCCCTGAGGTGGAAGTTTCGAAAATTATTTTGTGTATTTTTTGTATGTGTGAGTTGTGCAAATGAAGTCAAAGGGCTCTTTGCCCCAATTTTGGACATAATTAAGCTTAAATGTAAATTGTGGGCCTCAAACCATGGTTTGAGACCATAGTATCTGCGTGAATGGAATATTATAAATAGAAAGAGTATGTAGTTCTTATTTAAGTTAAGTTTATTAAGGCATATGTTATGAGATATTGATAGTTTATGCATCTATAAGGGTTTTGGGTGGGTTGGAAGGCCCCTGCTGGTTGTGTGCGTGGAGACCTAGTCCTGGCTATGTGTGGACTCCACTGGCTATGTGCACAGAAGGGTTTGTAAGGGTTTTGTAAGGGTTTTTGAAAGACAGTTGATGTAGTGATAGATATGAAAGATAATAGAAGGACAATTTTGGCGAAGTTATTTTTGTTATGCATTTATATTCTGTTAACATCACATTATATGTTATTGATGCATGATTGTGTAAAGTTACATAATATATTTATGCATGATTATTGATGATTAAGAGATGTGTTAAGTGTTTAGGATCTAGATCTAGTTCTAATTTTTTATCTACGCTGAAGCGAGCAGTATTACTGTGTTATTCTATGGATATTTGTGCATTCTCTTTAAGTATATTATATGTTATTGTGCACATCTGCTTAAGTTCATATTGGGTTTTGTTGAGGACCACTTCATTAAATTATCTGTTAGGGTGCGGAAACCTAGTTCCAGCACCCCCCCCCCCCATACTGCTTCGGGTGAGACTTTGGTCTACGCAAGAAAATAATCATTGAAAGGGCCAGTAGTTGGAGGGTTTGTTGGTTTATCCATAAACTCTAAACTTGGGTCAGGACGGCTCAAGCCAACAAATGGTTCCATTTCTGAGACCGGGATAATCATTTTGAGGGAGATTTGATGTTGTGGTATCCTTCGCACAAAGAATTACAAGACTATTTGGATAGAAAGATCCTTGAATTTGCGCTGTAAGAAAATAGAAGTAATAAATTATCCAACAAACACTAGGTACATAAGTATATTTATACCAAAGTGCATGAGATTTTATTTTGTTCCTTTGTGCATGAGCTACAAGAGTGGTTGTCGCGCTTAACTAAGTTCCATCACTGCATAAACGACGACGTAGTCACTGAGTAGACTCCTGAATTTATCCAACAAGTAGAGAATTTTCACAATAAGATCACTCGCACAGTAGAGAAGTGGATCAATTGCCTCTTGGAAGGATTTGTGACTGAATGCACTATAGGTCAATTTGTGTCATATTTTGAGGCAGAAAGAATATTTTTCAAAGACACTAGAGGTAAGTTTCTACGCTCATTGAAATTATTACTGAAAATGCTATTGTGTGAAAAGGGTTGTCTATGAGAACATACTGCTTGAATGCATCAAAAGGGTTCAATTATGCGCAATGGAAGAATTTAACGCGAAGACTCTAAAAATTCATTTATAGCCCTCTGAAGCCTAGATCTGATAGTGAACTTGAACCAGAAACTACTAGCTCAAGTGACTCTAAAGAAGAAATCTTGTCATATCAAAAACCCTTGAATATGTTTCCCACTCCTTCCACTCCACTTCTGAGCTCACATTGCAGATTACCTACTCCACCATGCAGTCCATCTCCACCTCCACCTCAAACTCCCCCTGAAGTAGATATGGTTGCATCCATAAAGTTACCCAATTTTAGAGGCATTGGAAATGAGGATACTAAACACTTTTGGTTTGTGACTAAGGTCGTATGGCAGGCTCAGCAAGTGAAAAATATTGATATTAGAAAGGCACATATTGCTACTTCATTTCAGGATCATGCATTAGACTGGTATGTTAGGTATGCGACAAGAAAACCCTAATGCTACCTTGGAATAAATTAAAGATGCCCTGAAAGAGTAGTTTAAGAAGCCTAAGTCATACATGAAACTAATAACATAAATTAAGGATATTCGTTAAGAACCTAATGAATCTATATGTCAAGTGGATCAAAGGCTAAAGTGCACAATTAGAGATGGTGGATTTGTTATTGATGATACTCAGCATAAGGAATGCTTCATTTCTATGTTTCTTCTGCATCTGCACCATCCATTAGGACAACAAAATATTGCCACACAAGCTAAGGTTGTATAAGTTGCAATGAAACTGGAGGCTAACTGAACAGATTTAGAGCCAGCTGGAAGCAATGCATCTGAAAATTCAAATTATGCGCCAAGACAAAGGCAAGGAGGCCTGTGCAGAGGTATGGTGCATAAAATGCAAATATTCTGGGCACCATAAAGATCATTGTCCTAACTTTAACAATTATCTAAATGCTAGAGACCCTGGTCCATCAAATAATCCTTTATGGTGTACTATATATCAAATTTCTAGATTACATGATACAGATTCCTGCCCAAGGATTGGAAAGTATTAGCCTAATTTAAAGCAACTGTTTTGAAAATTTTGTTCGTCATTAGGGCATGATGAAAATAATTTTCGTATCTATGATATGATGTTGGATAAAGTAGAGATATATCAAATGCAGGTTGAGCCTACATCACCAACATCCACTTCTAGGCGTGGAGTATTCCTAGGCAGAAGAAGAGGTTGAGAAGGTGGATCTGCTGGTCGAGGAGGAGGACAAGTGATTTGATATAACTGTGGTGATGTTGGTCATTATGCGTGCGATTGCTTGAATCCAATGCGGCAGTCCTGTAAGTATTGCAGACAATTTGATCATGTTATAGAATATTGTCCTATCTTGATTGCTAAAATGCAGTAAAAGAAGACCCCAACACAAAACCTGCAAATGGTTTGCACTGAAACTCAAGAGGAAGATCCCAGTGTGAATGTGGTAACCAAGAGCGGTGTAACCACTAATGAAGATAAGGGAAAGCAACCAAGCTCTGATGTATGGATCCGTAAAGTACCTAAAAATAAATAAGGATTTGATCTTCAGCGAGCAAAATAAACCTTTATTGAAGCTCGAAAATAATTTGCAGAAGGAAGTGCGTCAACATCCGGTAGAACATTGAAGGAAGCAGGAGGAGAAGAAGAAATTAAACCTTTTCTACAAGCATGCATAAAGTTGTTGCACAACAAGAAGGGTGTTGAAAATCTACAGGATTTGATAGATAATTGCACAGAGAAAGCACATCCCTTGATAGAACATCGTGCAGTCAACAAAATTTATCAAAACAAGAAGAGAACGAGTAGGGAGATGCGCCTGACCGCGCAGATTGGTGCTTGTGGAATGGACCAAGTTATTTTGGATTTGGGATTAGATCTTAATGTTCTACCCAAAGAAACATGGCAGCACATGGGAGAGGCCAAGCTGGATTGGTCTACTATCCAAAAACACATGGCTAATCAACAAAAGATCATTTGTTTGGGAAGGCTGTCAAAAGTTGTGGTCAATATAGAAGGTGTTAAGGTGTTGGCATACTTTGATGTCATACAAATTGTAGATGATACTAATCCTTATCCTGCGATGTTAGGATTGGATTGGGCCATTGACATGGACCGTGTTATCAATATGAAGAAAAGAAGAATGGAATTTTAGAGCAATGGAGTTAGGTTAATCATTCCTCTAGATCCTAGAGAATGCCAAAGGTATACTGAACCAGTGTGTGTTGAGGATGAGATTGATCAAATTTATAAGCTAACTTTGCATGAGGAGGAATGGATTAATCCAACTACAGATGGGAATCTTAAGTGGGAGAAGGATATTTCTTTTTTTTCACACTCTGATGAGGAACTAGATAATTGGCATAACCACCTACATGAGGTGTTTGCACTGCATTGTAATCGTGTTACCTGATCTCTACATTGTATAACATATGAGGTACATCATTTACCAAATTATGATGGCTCGACTTATGTAAAAATGTTCATAGGAGAGATAGAAAGGCATGTGCCTGAAGGACATAGATTCCATGATTTGGATCTTGGCTTGCACGCTACTCCAACAAGATGGTGGGAAACTCATAAGGAGAATATTGGAAATTGGGAGAAATGTGCGTGCATGATGGGGCTACGATTTGAATATCTAGTAATTAAAACAGAGGATGTATATTCTGGTAAAGAGGATCCATGCAACCATCTGGCCAAGTGGAATCAGATATGGGGTGTAGAACCAAGACCTTAATGGGTTCACATGTTTGTTCACACACTAAGGAAGGTGTCTATTGAATGGTATTTAGAGATAGAGTTACGCCGAGGTAATAGTGAATGGTCTACAATGGCAGAAATATTTTCTCTGACATTTATCTCAAACCCTGGTGACCAAGCTTTGACCCCATAAATTATTAATGTGTCGATAAGGAAGACGGTGAATTGCATATAACTGGCCCTTATGGAGGTAAGGGAACTACGCATGCCTAAGGGAGCCTCAATCTCCTCGACGGTCAGACAAACGCAGTCCATGATGAGCCTGGCTAGATATTACTGAAAGCACATTCCGAACTATGAGTTGATAATTGCGCCCATGACTGGATTACTTAGAAGAGGTGTGACTCTCCAATGGGATGATGAATGTCAATGAAGTTTACATATATTGAGGGATGCGACGGACTCGACGCGATATGCCTTGAACTACCTAGTCAAGAAGCCTGTGTTGGGCGGGATGGTCTTCCAATCCTTATCCTTAGCTTTGGATTATATGTGTAATTAGGTGTGGCATGTGTGCGGTATCTGTGCCAGGACATTTAATGGTGCACAGAGGTGTCAAAAACTAGTCGTTTGAACAGTAAAACTGGATAACACAAATTTATTACCATTTTTACGAGAATCCAAGATGCATTTAATGAAGGGATGCTTCTAGATTTGGGAGCGTTTTTTCAGTAATGGAGCCTCATTAATGCATAAGGAGTCATTAAGGACGTACCACAAGTATAAATATCAACTAAGGGGTTGCAATAGTTCCCTTTGCATTCTGAGTGATTTATTTGCTTTGAGTTTTGTGTTTTCTATTGCATGTGTTGTGTCTATGTCTAGCTTGGACCTAGGGTTTGAGGACGAATTGCACCATGCAGGTTTAGGGTACGTAATTCATAGAAGAATGACAGCTACAAGACCAGGTGATGACCCAGTTGCGTAGGAAGTGCCTGTGGTAGAAACACCTGTGCCCTTGAAAACAAAGAAGGGACAATCCTCTAGAACGCACAGATCTCGCATAAAAAAGACCCCAAGACCATGCCATTCAACGAGAGAGAAAATGAAAAGGCCCATGGAAGAAGTGCCAGAAATGATTGAGGAAGACGATGAAGATGTCATTGAATTAGCCCCATTCTTGTGGCTGCCCAGTTATATTACGCCGCACAAACCTACTGTAAAAGTGCCGAAGGACTTGGATAAGGTGCGCGCAAGTATCCAAGTGCCTCTGATCCTGGAGAATGTCCCAATGGAAGGGGATATGCTTGCCAAAATTCCACAACTATGGTTTGATGACTGGGACATCGTAGATGTCAAAAAGTTTCTCGAGCTCACACCAAAGCTCTATTTAGATAAAATAACTTATGAAGGAGGCATGGTGAACCTTGAACCAAATATAGCAATGTTAGGTTTGCACAAGGCAAGCCTGGTCAATTTGTTGCAGATCCCTTATTTTGGTCGTAGCCCCATTAATGATATTTGTGTCAGGCAGCTACTAGCACTGGTCCATGATGAAGCACTATGGTTGGGAGAGCGCATCCCTATTGATGCAGAGTTGATTAATGAAATAACAGGATTGCCTAATAAGGGGGTCGCCCCTATGGTGAACTTTGGAGGCAAAGTATAGGAGAAAGTGGTGGCGGATCAAATAAAAAAAAATATGATGTCACTCGTAAATCCTGAGGCTTCATAGTAGAATAGATCAATGATCTTGATGTATGTTTTGGCACGCTTATCTTGGCTTGCAAGATGATGCACAAATCCAGGCCCAAGGAGGTGCCTATGCACGTGATTGCGTTTGCCGGAAGATGTGAGAAGGGAGTTATATACAACTAGTGTGAGTACATGTGTAAGGAATTTATTGAGAATTTCTATGTGGCACAGAAGGAGGGAAAGCCCTTCCAATACGCTTGGATCTTGTTGCTAATTTCACTTATTGGATGGAGAACCCCTAAAGACACACAATTCCTGGAGATCGAAGAGAAGATGTGCGAAGCCACACGCTACGCCAATTTATGGAACTCATTTGACCGAGTGCATGCAAAAGAGAAAAAAAAAATTGGGATTTGTATGAGGTGACCTTGAACCAAGCAGTGTAGTTGAAGCCACAACTATTACCCACGTTGTATGACCAATAAAAAATGATAGCTGACTTTAAGGCTATAGAGGGCATGTGGTATGAGCTGACTTATTTGGTCACTGAGGACGATCTAATCAAAGTCACAATAGACTGGTCGCCGACTTGGTTGACTCAACCAACACAACCGCGCACTCCAACAAGAGAATCTAAGGAGACAACTATTGAAAAGCTCGCAAACACAGTGACAACAAAAGTTACTGAGAAACCTGCAGAGAAGGAACCAATACCCACTACGACTGGAGAAACTGTTAACACTACAACTGTGCCAGAGAAGAATGTCTTTGTTCCTAAGGAGACCAGTGAAGTAGAAACATCCAAAGGCACTAAGCACGGTGCTCAGGCTACGGGTGTGTCACGCAAGAAATAGAAGGGATCTAAGAAGATAGGACATGAGGACCTAATGCTCATAGAGGATAATCTCACCGAGATTGTGAACACCTTTACTTTTGCGACGGAAGACTAATGGAAAGATATGGGGGTCCAATATAAATTTTCTCTGGAGATTGTCCAAGTCAGGTTGAAAGAGTCAAAATTTCAAGCGAGCCATATTCAGGAGAGCGTGATTCAGACGAGCCAGACCAGTGTGCCTGTTATCAACACGCAACCATTGGATGTGGCATTGCCAGCATCCGAGAAGGGCGATTTGTTCACATTCCCCTACCAGCAATACAAATGGACGCTAGCGAGTGTTCTCAATTTACTGGTACAGGTGATATTCAATGTTAATCTTTCAGTGTTTCCTGTAGGTAAACTAAATTTGCTTCATTCAGTTTTTGCCAATGAGCTCCAATATCAAGAAGAAACTGCACAAACACAGACCAAGGATGCACAGAAGTAGGATGCGCAAGCACACCAGCAGCAGCGACAAGCTGAAGCAACTTGCAAGGAAGAAAAGGCCCAGCATGCTACACTGGAAGCTAAGATTAATCAGGTATATTGAGATATTCCAACAGTCTTGGCCATAGCTGCACCCACAGATAAGTTGGAAGGATTGGCTACTATAATGAAAGTTGTATACGCGGAATTTCACACTTTTCGCACAGAATATGAGCAGCAAATCGTGGACCTCCAAACCAAGTTTTAGCCAAAGACACCGCCAGAGGTTCGCGTGAAGAGAGCAGCAAAAGTAAAGCAGGCACAAGATAACATTGCTGCTGTGGTCACCCAGTGTGACAAGTCATTGAAGGAGGCCATGGACATTTGGGCCTCTGTCTAGAATGATCTGGTTGTGCAGCAGCTGTGAGATGCACTCAGTGAGAAGGAGCACCAGTTTGAAGAGACCAGAATAGTCACACCAACATTAGTCCTTACCTAGTGACTTGCTCATCTACAAGAAGGCCGCTGAATTTAGACAGATATTTTTGACTTGTGTCAAAAATAACAAGGATTGAAGGAGCGCATGCAACCATGGGCATAGGAAGCACTGGAGTTATCGAAGATGTTAGGCAACATTCTGACGATTATTAAGCAGACTTGGCGCAACGTAGAGATAGTAACTGAGGGGCCTACTACATAGAACATGGTTCAACAAGCGCAGAGTGCAGCAGTGAAGAGCCTCGAGTTAGTGCTCCCTCTCCAAACTTATGTTAAGACACTTGAGGCTAAGACTAAGGAGCCTGCGACTTAGTGACTCAGGACGAGTCATATGTTTGTGCTTAATTACATCCAAATTTGGGCAAAAATCCCTTTGACTTCATTTGTGCATCCACATACAAGAATACACAAAATAGTCTTCAAAACTTGTGCCTCAAGGGACTCCGTTGGTTGTGTGCATGGAAGGGTTTGTAAGGGTTTTGTAAGGTTTTTGGAAATACAGTTGATGTATTGACAGATTTAAAAGCTAATAGAAGGACATTTTTGGCCAAGTTCTCTATGTTATGTGTTTATATTTCTTTCTAATTATATTATGTTAAGACCATTATATGTTATTGATGCATGATTGCACAAATTTACCTGATCTATTTATGCATGATTATTGATGACTAAAGATCTATGAAGTGTTTAAATTCTTTAAGATCTATATTTAGTTTTGATCTGTTATTTGCGCTGAAGCGAGCAGTATTACTCTGTTATTTTGTGGGTGGTTGTGCATTCTCTTTAAGTGTGTTATATGTTACTACGCACATCTGCTTAAGTTCAAATTGGGTTTTGCTGAGAACCACTTCATTAAATTCTCTCTGAGGGTGTGGAAACCTGGTTCCTGCACCCTCCCATACTGCTTCGGGTGAGACTTTGGTCTGTGCAAGAAGATAATTGCCGAAAGGGCCAGTAGTTAGAGGGTTTGTTGGTTTATCCATAAACTCTGAACCTGGGTCAAGACCCCTCCAGCCAACAGAGATCAAAGGAAAAAAAATAGAATAAAAAAAATATTATAGTGAAGGAGAGTCAGATAGAACCTATCCCTGGAAATCTAAACCAAAGAAACAGACATAGTTTCAAGAGGAATTCTAGAAGATTATGCCCCCTACTTTTGATGGGGAGAAGGAGGAAGATGTTGAAGCTTGGTTACTGAATATGACCAAGTATTTTCATGTTCATGATTATGAAAGTAACTTGAGATCTAGGTTTGCTATTTTTCAGCTACAAGGAAAAGCTGCATTATGGTGGGAAGAAGTGAAGAGTGTACACTTGCTGGAGGAAAAGACGGTACCCTGGGATGAGTTTTGTAAACAGTTTAAAAAATGCTACCTAAATGAGCGATATTATGATGAGCGAGATAAGGAGTTTCATGAAATTATGATTAGGACAACTCATGATGGATTAGTTTGTAACAAAATTTAAAAATTTATTAAGATATGTTCCTTATGTTAAAGAATACAAATCCAAATTTAAATGGTTCGTGAATTGTTTGCCTACAGTTTACAAGGAGCAGATTGAGTTTGATAACCCATGTTGGAACGAGGTCCCCTAACCGCATTTTTGGTCCAGTTTTGTAAAATTTTTGTAATATTTGGTCTTGCGTAGGGGCTTTAGGGCGAGTCAAAGCCCTGATGTATTGTAATGGGTCAAAGGGTAGAGTAGCGCACGCTAAAATGGTTTGCGGAACATAGAGTAGCATAGGCTAAAATGTTATAAATAGATAGATAAATCGAGTCTAGAGGCATTAAGAAAGAAGTAAGCGAAGGTTTGATACAACTTGTGGATCTTTTGTCGATTTTCTGGGTAAGGGCTCCTGTTGGCTATGTGTACGAAGACCCCGAGTCCTACTGTGTGCGGACTTGCTAGTTGTGTGCGCGGAGACCCAAAATCCTATTATGTGTGGACCCCACTGGCTGTGTGCGCAGGCTAGTAATAGAGCCTATTAGTTGGATCTAAATGTGAAAGAATGAGAATGATGTTGATGATGTTTTAGTGTTCCTATGTTACGATTATTGGTTGTGTTTATGTTCTAAGATCATGTTTGCTTACTGAATACTGATGATATATTGATGCACACATGCATGCGATATGATGGATGTGTAGCTCTGGTTAAATTACTCTACTCATGTTACCCATTAATTACGATATGTGCTTAGCCAATGTATTGTTAAAAGGGTCTCATGTTGGGCTTCTTCTGCGCAAGTCTATAGATCCGAAGGGACCCCCTTTTTCTAACTCTCTCTCTCTCTCTCTCTTAGGGTGCAGAAGCCTGGTTCTAGCACCCTCCCATACTACTTCGGGTGAGACCTTGACCTGCGCAAGCGGGCCATTGCTGAAAGGACGAGTAGTATCGGGTTTTGTTGGCAAACCTTAAAACCGAACCTGGGTCAAGACCCCTAAATCCAACAAATGGTTCTGTTGTTGGGACCGAGAGAATTTTGAGATAAATACTAGGTAATGCCATGGGTTCATTGGCAGCCACTAAATCCTGAGTTAGAAGACTAGTTCGAAAAATAGATTCAGAAATTTTCCCTAAAAGAGAATAGAAGTAAGAAACTATATGTTGAAGAGTGGAAAAAAAGTATATTTTTATCGAAGTACATGAAATCTTCTTCATATCCTTCACACATGAATTGCAAGAGTGGTTGGCACGATTGGCGGAGTTCCAAACTTGCTGGAAAGATGATCAAGTCACACAGTGGACCCCCGAATTGATCCAACAATTAGAAAGGACTGATAACAATATTACCAGAACTTTGGACCACTGGGTTGACATTATCTTGGGAGGATTCATGATATAACTTTCCGTTGATCAATTTGCGTCATATTCAGAAGCAGAGCGAAGGTTCTTCAAGGGATTTAGAGGTAAGTTCCTATGAACCCTACCACTGTTGGTTAAGATGCTATTGAGTGAAAAGGGTGTCTTGTGTGGCCACACCAAGTGAATGACCTCCAACCAAAGCGGGAGCATGACATGAAGTGGTAAATATTATCGGGTTAATAAGGAAGGAAACAGATCGGTATATAGTCCCTTAAGGGAATCACCTGATTTTAACCAAGGAGGGGTTGCGCAATTTGGAACCAGCCCCCCGGCCACACCTACATCGAACCCACATAAGGGTAAGAATCCCCTACCCCACCGCTGCCACCTGAGGACGACATGGCCATGCACATGAAACTACCTGCCTTTAAAGGTGTAGGGGATGAGGATATATATTGATTCTGGTTCATAGCAGAGTCTGTGTAGACTGTGCATAATTTTAACAATGATGCTATCAAACGAACACAATTATCCATAACCTTCAAAGGAAGGGCCCTGGATTGTTTTATGGGATACATTGGTCAACATGTGAATGCACCAATATAAGATATTAAGGATGCCCTAAAGCAACAATTCCACAAGCCTAAGTCATACTCTCAATGTGTAGTCGAATTAAAGGACTTTAAGAAAGGACCTACAGAGTCTGTTTGGGAAGCTGACCAGCGATTAAAGAAGGTTATCAATGATGTGAGTTTGGACTACGAGGATAAGTAGCACAAGGAATGGTTTATCGCTATGATATGACCACACCTGCATGGGCCCATAGGATAGAAGAAGATTGGCTCCCAGGAAGAAGCTCTGAAGATTTCCATGAAATTAGAAGCTGCACCAAGAGATGATATGCAATTCATAGCCCTACATATCCAGAACCAACTTGAGGCAATGCACTTAGAAATTCATAGCTTACGAAAGGATCAGGGTAAGGAAGCTAGCCAGGATATCTGGTGCATACGGTGTAGGGTATCAGGTCATACTAAGGATCAATGTCCTTTGTTATCAGATTATATGCATGCTGGGGGGTCGAGCCCTCTACGCCCTAGGGAGACGGCTGGCCCTAGTAGTTCCATGTTGTGGTGCGCTGATTTTCGGGTAGCAGGAAGACATGATACAAATCACTGCCCACGATTAGGTGCTTACGTCCTAGAACTAAAACAACAGTGGTACATATTCTGCTCGTTTGTGGGTCATGATGAACAAAAATTTCAAACACTCGACCTCACGGTAGATAGGGTAAACTTATAGAGGGTGCAAGCGGACACCTCATTACCACTATCTCCTTCTAGGTGGGGTGGATATCCCGCAAGAGGAAGAGGAGGAGGAAGAGGGCGGAGTGCAGGTCAAGGACGGGGATAGCTGATCTGTTACAATTGTGGAGACGTGGGACATTTTGCATGAGATCACCTGAACCCTACACGCCAATACTACCGATATTGCAGGCAATTCGACCATGTCGTTGAAGACTGCTCGGTACTGATAGAAAAAAAGCAGGACAAACAACAGACGCCCATGCAGAATGTACAAAGGGTTAAGGTAGAACCACGGGACTATGGACCAGGTATCAATGTAATCACACGTAGAGGCATGGCCACCGAGGGAGCTGAGGAATAGGTTTCGGCTGAAACATTGATATGAAAAGCTGGGGAAAAAACAGAACGCTTAGATCTAGAAAAGGAGAGAGAAAACTTCATAGAATATTGGAGGGAGATGGCCAAAGATGAAGCACCTACTTCAAAAGATATGACATATCCCAAAGAAAACGAAGTAGTTAAACCATTCCTTCATGCATGTATGAAGCTGCTACGTAACCAGAAGACCGTAGAGAATATCCAAGCAATAATAGATAGCGGTTCAGAAAAATTTGCTTTACAGCCATAGGTTAAAACTGTGAACAAGATATACGAGAACAAAAAAAGGGCTGGATGAGAAATGTGCATGACTCCGTAGATTGGAGACTACGAAATGGATCAAGTCATCCTTGATTTAGGATCAAATGCAAATGTCCTACCCAAGAAATCCTGGCATAGAATGGGAGACCTAAGATGGAATGGTTAACTATTTAGCTACAAAAGGCTAATTAGCAGAAGATTATACCGCTGGGACGACTGACAAAGGTTGTAGTAGATATTGTAGGTGTTAAGGTTTATGCTGATTTTGAGGCCATTCAGATAGTGGATGACAGGGACCCTTACCCTGCACTCTTAGGTCTGGATTGGCCTATTGAAATGGGAGGTATTATTAATTTAAAAAGGAGCATGATATTTGAAAGTGAAGGCACAAGGGTGATAGTTCTGCTAGATCCAACAGAAGGGGAGTGGTACACAGAACTAGTACGAGAGGAAGAGGTTGCTGATCACATCTACAAGCTGACCGTGTGAGATGATGACTGGATCAACCCCATGACTGATGACCTGTTATGCTGGGAAAAAGATAGTGAATACTTATCTGAATCAGACGGAGAGATATAAAATTGGAAAAAATAGTTACATGATGTATTTGCGCTGCGGTGTCTTATGATCACAAAAAGCTTCTGATGCATCTCTTTAGAGGTAAGAGAACTACCCCCACTTTGATGGCTCTATTAATGTTAAATATTTTCTTGAGGTAGTTCAAGCGAATGTCCCTGAAGAACGAAAATTTTGGGCCCTTGATTTGGCCATGCACGCAACCCCCACGCGCTAGTGGGAAACCCATAAAGGATTTTTTCAAGACTAGGGGGAATGAAGAAAGATGATGATCTTATGATTTGACCCTCCAGTCAAACCACCATTGGAACTTTTCTAGGGACGAGGGGATCAACGCAAGCACTTAGCTCTCTCGATGGAAGTAGGGAAGGAAAACACATGGAATGAATGGGTCCATATGTTTATTCACGCATTAGGGTAAATCTCTACCACTTGGTATGTGGATGCAGAACTCCACAAACGTACCTGTCATTGGGATACAATTACCGAGGATGTAATATCCCAAAAGGGAGAATGTACTAATACTAAAATACAATAGATGAACTACAACTAAGTAAATAATAAATCTAAAGACAACATCAGAATATACAAAGAAGATGAGCCTTTTTATTATGTGGAGAAGATTCAGTTACACAATGTACAAAAGATGGGTGAATCTAGCCAAAGAAATGGCCTAGAATCACCTCGAAGGTGTGCCACAACTAGCACTTCATAACTTGAGAGCTTCAGGAAGAAATATTGCACTATCCCCTTTGCTGATGATGTACATATAGCTGCTGCAAAGGGAAATGCATATCTATGGATCTCAGGAGCTCTGATGATGCCAAGATTCAAGATCTAGCCAATGTGATGGGAACCCAAGATAACCCAGAAAGGATTTTCCAGATCTATGAGTTTGAAAAATCAACCACCTAGGGTTTGATCCTTTGACTACTGGGTTATGTAGATCTAAAGCTAGATCTGATCCAAATATGGCTGCAATATGTTATACAAATAGATCTGAGATTTGAGGGCTGATCCCTCCTTCAGATCTCCAAGATAGAAGCTTGAGATCTTGTCTCTTCTTCCTCCTCCTCAAAATGCAGCAACTGGGGATGCAGCTTCTGGAAAAACTATGTTGTACAAGAGGGAGAGACTCAATACCTAATGAAAATTTCTACAATAAGCTCCAGGCTGATGGAAACAGCGATGGCAAGGTGAGGGGAAGATCCCTCACACGATTACTAGTTGAAATGCTAGCAACTTCCTTCCTCCTCTGGATCTGCAATGATGGACTGCGCAATCCTTGATGGGACTTCTGCTGATAAGAGGTCAATAAAATTTGGCTTGATGATAGATATTAAATGAGGCCTTTGTATTGTTGATCTTGAAGTCCAAGGTGATAGGAATAATCCTTCACCGGTTCTCCAGCTGATGTATAGAAGACAACCTCCTCCTCCCAAACTGATCTTCCGAAATTGCGTAATTCCTGAAGGTATGTGTTCTGCAAAGAGTGTAAATGGAGTGGCACCAATGCCTGATAATGAATGGCAGCTCAGAATAACCTTCCCAAAGTAGTCACACAAGTCCCCTATGGGTAAGGGTGGGATTCCCGCTCGAGAACACCCTGTGCTAAACAACACTGCAAACTTAGCTAAACAACATAAGAATGCACGGAAGTGTCACCTGAAAAATCCTGATCTAAACAAACCATCAAATCATAAACTGAAGCCTCCCTCCAATTTTGCCTTCATCTCCTTTATATACAAAGTGAGCCTTCCTAAGCCCTGGCCCACCTCTAAATTGTGTTGTTCATCTGGACATAATCCTCAATGGTTGACTGCGTTGTCTCTCCAAGTCCTCCATCATGTCTACATGCAATGTGCACCCTTTCCATCATGTGTGCATTAAATGCACAACTTCCTCCATCACTTCGTGATGGATTCTCTATGATCTTACATTACATTCCCTCCATGATCTCAGTTGACTGCTTCAACCTCTATGATCTATCTCATTAAAGAGACATGATCTCCACTCCTTTCACATTAGTAGTTGCTCAACTACTCCATTATGTAGATCTATGTTAAATTAATACATATTCACACATCAAAATTGGATCTTATTCATCCTTGAGTATTATGGGTCCCTCCACCCTTTTATTTACTTAATTAATTAAGAAAATTAAGAACTCTAATATTCCAAATATCATGTGAAAATTTGGGAATATTACAGTCTTCCCAAGAAAAACGTTTCTTGTCCTCAAGCAACTATAAAATTAGATGCAAAGCCATCTATGCCCCTCCAAATGGCATCCACATAAGGAAGGCCTCCTCCATTTGCTGCAATGTGTTATGCATGTTCGGTTCCAAAGTTGTCTCTTAAGAATGTATAGAATGACCTCCAATAGTATAGTTAGATGTCCTCCTTTCTCCAAGAAGTACCAAGTGACAACCATATGATGTCCAACATCATCATCAATACATGAGATACATAAAATAAAATGGTTCTCCTCACAAAGGAAAAGTCCCATATCATAAATAATTTCCACCTCCCATGTTTCATGAAGTACATTGAGCATTGACATGCCCCCATCTTCAGCCTTGTTGGCCTTGTTGGATCCATGCATCATTAATACATTATGAAAAATAAGAAATAGAGACATATGGGTAGACAATGATGTCAAACCATATTCTACCAAGAGTAACCACCGGAGTAGGGCCTCTTGCTGCCATCCTCCATCTCCACCATGCAAGATGGACAAGCCAAACTCCCCCAAAAGAAACCAAAGCAACAAGAGATCTTGCTGCCTTTTCACCTCCTCATGTGCATCATGGAGTAAAAACATACTAATAGACATGTGGAATGTCACATCATCCCAATACAATTAAGCACCATTAATACACATCATGAGAGTACCATGCCAAGTTCTACACAATAAAAAACACATAGACATAGGAGATGTCATGTGATGGCCAAACTCTCTTAAGGAAAACCAAAATGAACATGCCTTCCTTTGTTGCATTGTTAGGTCCCTATATTACTAGTTTATTCCCTTATTGTTATTAGTGTAGCCCCCTTATTGTTATTATTGTGCCCTTACATTGTTATTGTTAGGTCGGCTAGGATTATACTGTGGGCCCATGGACTCCTATATATAGAAGGAGATTTTGGTTATTTGTATCATCCAAGATTTTTTCATTTATGTAATGTATTGGAGGTTTCCCCCTCGAAGTGGCTGATTTCTAAGGCATTGATCTCTCTTTTCTTCTATTTTTGGAGCTGGTTTCATAACATTTGGTATCAGAGCTTTGGATTCAAGGGTTTCTCTGCTCCAAACAGGTCATCGTGGAATTTTCACTATAACTATTTTTATACGAAGGTTCAGAAGCTGAAATTTTTAGACCACGAAGCTGAAATCCTGAGGAACATCGTCGCAAAATTTCAGAGCTTGGTTTGCAATATTTTCGGAGATATGATCTGTGGAAGTTAGGCCATTTTGCAGGCTCCTGAATTTAACCTAAATAGGTCATTCTGGCATGTTTTCTATAACTGTTTTTCTACGAGGGTTCAGAAGCTGAAATTTTCACAGAGAGAAGCTGAATTCCAGAGGAACCTCCTATAAAAGTTTCAGATCTTGGTTCGTAATATTTTTTTAAGATATGATCTGTGGAAATTAGGATTGGTTCAGGCTCCCAAATTTCATCTCAAAGAGGTGACCGTGGGAAAAACATCATAACTCTCTCTCTGAGCATCGGATTGGGATTATGTAAAAAGTGGCTGCAAGTACACAGATTGTAGTTTTTTTTGTATATCAATTTCAGATCCAAAGAAGAAAACAGTGACATGTGGTAAGTAGTACAATTTTGCTCTACTGAACCAGTCCATAATTAGGTCATCGTGGGAGATTGGGCATAACTTTGTCTTGAAGAATCCAAATCAAGTCAGACCTATGGCATTTGAAAGATGATTCATAGGGCCACTTCAGGGCCGAAATTCAGAAATTGAAGATCCCAAATCAGAGAGATAATTCAGTTTCAATATCGAGCTCCTCAAAAGTAAGAAAAAGGTATGTATTTTTTTTTGAATTACATAAGTCTCGTTTTAAAAAAAATTAGTTTCCTGTATTCTATCAGTACATTTCAATATATACGTATTGGTTCAAAATGCTTCCTAAAATCATTCGCTACCTATTAAGCCTTCATAAGGCTCTACTATGACTCATGAAGACGAAGAAACACAACATGAGATATCAAAATTACAAAAGCAAGTGCACCAAATTTCGCTATTGCAAAGAGCAACAAAAAATGAAATGGAAGTTTTGAAGAAATGCATGGAAAATAAGATGGATGGTTTGAAGAAAGGTGTGGAAGTTAATATGAATGGTTTGGAAGCTAATATTGATGGCAAGGAAGTGGGCATGGAAGCTAAGATGGATTACATGAAAGAAAACATGGAAAACATGAAGAATGATCTAAAAGCAGACATAGAAGGTTTGAAAAAGTTGATACAAGAAATTTTTCATAATGGTGAAAAGATAGTAGAAGAAACTCATGATGAGAATAAAATAAATGTTAATTGTGATTTCATAAACTCTAATGTTGGTGGGAAGAACCATCATATTCCAAAAATGGATATGAGGAATTTTGATGGAAATGATCCTATAACATGGATACTACAGATGGAGCAATATTTTGATCTCAATAATGTGCAAAACACACAAAAGGTACGCATTGCAACTTTACATTTAGAACAAAATACATTTGTATGGTATCGATGGCTTTGCTCCCGTAAAAAATTGTCACTTGGTCAATTTTTACGGAGGAAATGATAGCACATTATGAGGATACGAAGAGCAACACCTTCTTTAGCCAATTGATAAATCTCAAACAAAAGGGTTTAGTGGGGCAGCACATTGAGGACTTCCAAAATTGAATATAAGGGTAACTGATATTCCAGAGGAACACAGGATTGATCTCTTCATAGGCACTTTAAAGGATAACATCCAACATGAAGTTCACGTTTTGGAACCTGATTCATTGGAGAAGGCATTCAGGTTGGCAAGAAAAATTGAATGTAAAATTATGGCGACAAGGAAGCCTACCACTCATTTCTATAAAGAAGGAAGTGTTGCTACACCTAGATTTCCACAACCTACAAGGTTGACACCACAAAAATTGGAAGAAAAAAGAGCAAAAGGGCTTTGCTACAGTTGTGATAGAAAATACACTAAAGGTCATAAGTGTGCTGAGAAGAAATTATTTGACATAGATTGTGAAGAGGAAGAAGAAAATGAACAAGAATCTTCAAAAGAAGAGGATATACACCAAGAACCAACCCTAGAAGAGGAAGAAATGAGTTCGACCATATCGTGTAATGCATTGGTAGGAATTACCACTCCTCAAACTCTCAAGATAGAAGGACATATCAAGAAGAAAAAGGTAATAGTGTTGATTGATTCAGGTAGCACCCATAATTTTATTCATTGTAAGGTAGCCAAGGAATTAAATTGTTTCCTATACCTAGCACCAGAATGTCAAGTGATGGTTGTAAATGGAGGAACTATAAATTGCTCTGGAAAATGCCATAATATCAAGCTAACCATGGGGGAATATGTGTTGACTAGTCCAATGCTTTCCATTCCTATGGGAGGTTCTGATGTTGTACTAGGAGTACAATGGTTACAATCTTTGGGGACGGTAGCTTTTAATTTTCAAGAACTTTTCTTGAAATTTTTTTCAGAAGGAAAGGAATTCGAATTATGGGGTATTGAAGGGAAGCCAGGAAGGATAATAAGCTCTAATGTCATGACAAAGCTTCTAAAGAAAGAACAACGAGGCGTAATTGCACAATTATGCTCACTAGAAGTTCCAACATTAAAATCATCTATTTCTGCAGATCTCCAACAAGTCTTGGACAATCATTCCAAGGTGTTTGAAACTCCCAAAGGACTCCCACCTATTCGTGATCATGATCATGCTATTCATTTGATTCCAGGAAGTGTTCCTCCAAACATCAGGCCTTATAGATATCCTTACGTCCAAAAGAGTGAAATTTAACGTATGATTGCAGAAATGTTAGAGGCGGGTATAATTCAACCTAGTCAAAGTTCTTTCTCTGCTCCTGTAGTATTGGTACACAAGAAGGATGGATCATGGTGCATGTTTCTGGATTATAGGGAGCTCAATAAGCTCACCATTAAAGATAAATTTCCCATTCCTGTGATTGATGAATTATTGGATGAATTACATGGAGTAATTTATTTTACCAAGTTGGATCTTCATTCAGGATATCATCAAATTAGAATGAAGACTGAAGATATTCCAAAAACAACATTTCGAACTCATGAGGGTTATTATGAATTTTTGGTCATGCCTTTTGGCCTTACCAATGCACCTTCTACATTTTGTTGGGATCTATACCAATAGGTGTCATTTTTCATGATTGACTTGTTTGAACTATGCAATATGTTCATACCTTTTTCTTGTTGTAAAGGTGTTCCATATTATTCAAAAAAATCAAAAAATCAAAAAATTTAAAAAATGTAAAGAGGGTATACCCTAAAAGAAAAATCAAAGGGTAAAAGAATAAAATGGTCAAAAAAAGTGAAAGAAATGAACCCCAAACAAAAAGACCAGGAAAGTGTGCGAGTATAAATGCCACTACTATTTCATTTTTTGTAATAAACAATTATGTGCAGCTTGTCAAACTTTTGCCACAATTCATGAAGGGTCAAACTATTTAAACTTGACTCATTCATCTTTCAATTTCATGTTGTAGAATAGAAAATAATATCTGACCAAACAGTTTAATCTTGGCAGATAAGTATATAGATAGAGTTAATAAAGGGTGCTCAACAGTTTAATCTGAGCCCTTGGATGTAATAAGTGTAGACTTAGATAGGCTTGCCATGTAAAAGAAAAAGAAGATTGATAAGGGTTTGCTAGTCCAAATGCACCCTAATAAAGAAGAGAAAATGGAAGAGTAAGGTAGATAGGGTAGGTAGATGGTGTTGCAAAGTTTCATGTGATGAATAATGGTGCTAAATGTGTTTAATCCTTTTCTTTCATTACCAAGTGTAAAGACAGAAACACTACATTGGAAGAATTTCAGAGTAAAGCAAAGTCAAAATCATTAACTTCCCCTCTCACTTTTTCCCTAACAATTTTACTAACTTCCCCTTAAGTGCTAAGGAATTTGAAGATTAAAGGGGCTCAAGGCATTTCCTTGACTTTGGAGGGACCGGACCCTCGGCCCAATAATTGGAAAATCTTAAGTACTTGAAATCATTCATTATAACATTCACTCATTTTTCCTAAGTAAAATCCTATTTTACTTAGGGAAACCATACATTATCTCATAAAAAGCCCTCAAAATCACTTTTTATTCTAAGACTAAGGGATGAAAGTATTATAATGCAAATTACTTTTCAAAAATCCTTACTTTCTTGGTTGTAATTAAGTGTTTTGAATTTACCTTGTCCTTTGTCATATTAATTTCTATTTTTATTTATTAAATCCTTAGTGAAAATACCTTATCCTATTATATTTAACTCCCTTTTATAATAATATCCCCAAAACCCTCTTATTATAAGTTTTTGGCCAAAGAATTTAAACCCACATGATGAAATAAAAACCCGCTTTATAAATCCCTTTGGCTAAAAACATATCTTTATAAACTATCCCCGCCCCCTATGGATAATAAGTTTCATTAATTTATTACCATATAATAAAAATATACGAAAAAGTTTAAACATATGTTTTTATGTTTTAAACGAAAAACAAATAAAACCCGAAGTCCATCCTAGATCAACGAGATTAATTAATCACCCGGATTAATTAATAATCTTACCCCTCCACCAATCAAAAGTGTCCTGGAATGATTAACTCATAATAAATCGCGTCGGGCCCCCGCTTGTTAAATTTCCGCCAACTCCATGTACCGTCAACCGTTGGATCGTTCCATCGAAAATCCATGGCGCGCATTCATTTCGCTGCCCGTCCATCAACCAATAATTAACTCGCGAAATCTGAGCGGTTTTCAAATAGTGCCCTGACCACGTGTCATCTATTATGTGGAATCGCTGCGTCTCCATCCAAAACCTCCTGCCCTCATAAGCGGTGCGGAATTTACCGCTTACCGCCCATTCCCCGTGATCTATCCACCGTACACCAGTGACATCATCCTCATTAAAGTAAAAAATTCCTTTGACTTTGCGAAATAAAACAAAACTTTGCGCATTTTTCAGTATTTTGTCTGTTGAAAGCGACTGCACCTTCTGTACTGGAAAATTTGAAAATCGACCATCAACTACCATTAACTGATTCTGCTGAAGACCCCCGTCAGTCCAGTACCCAAGCATCCATTCGCCATCAGTTGGTACCTGTTAAAACACAGCCTATATTCCAAAAGAAGGTATTTACATAATTTTCGTTTTTAAACTCTGTGAAAACCTGCTGTTCGTTTAAAATTCCATACCAAAGACTGTTACAGAGTATTTTGAGTTTTCTCTTTTCCCAAAATTTCAATTGCGTCCACAGAAAACTGTAATTTTCATCTTTACACTGAAATTGTGTCCGTTTCCATGAAAAACCCTCGAGATTTCCACTTTGAATACACAAGAACCAAAATGGCTGTCCCGGTGGCTTTAAACATTGCCCCATTGAATGCCCCCCACAGAGACTTGAGTTATTTGCCATTAGTCGACAGGGATTTTCAAATCAAAGACCTGGTTTTTTATGAAAACCCACTTCGAATTTTTTGTCGCTGCAGAGACAATTATTCGAATGATTCAGATATGATTGGGTTATGGGAATCTAATCTTCCCAGGTATCTTTTTCCCTCTGTCCATATCTTTCCTGAGATAATCCATTATTTTTGTGCTAACTATGATCCAACTCAAAGAGCAGTCTTGTCCCCAAATCGAGAAATCTTTTTCCAAATCACTGCTCAGTCTATCAACAAGATGCTACATTTTTAGCCTGGTGAATCCCTCACTCCTTTGTCCATTGAAGAACTACTAGAAAAATCCACTAAATTATCCCAAGAGGAGTTAACTCGTATTTGCCAAACCTTTATGTGGCCAGAGCATCAGCCTACAAGCCCTCCCCCTTATGCTAATGTTTATTTCACTGAAGAAGGGCAGCTTATTCTAAGTGTGATATCCTTTGTAATGGGTTTTAATACCAGTGAGTATGTTGACCATTTAACCCTGGTATTATTATCTATTTTCACTCCTGGACAGCCTCCTGCTGTTAAATATGACTTTGCCTCCTATATTGCTGATAAAATCCATGATCAATTTATGAGGTTAGATAATGAGAAAGTGTTCAAATATTCCTCTGTTATATACCATCTCATTATTTATTACCAATCAGAAAACTTCCCTTTCTATCTCAAAAAGCTTGATACTCAAGGAAATCCAAGATCTGTTATCTTTTGGTCAGCCATTTGTCATAGTTTCAGATATTCTCCCTATTCTTATATTGAGTTCATTGATTCTTTTGTGCATCCTGCAACCACCTTGTTGACAGGAGTTTCTCCCCCAAGGCTTAGCAATGAGATCAAGAAAAAATTGCAGCTCTCTAAACAATATAAGATAGGTGATTGGTACTTTTATCAAAATCATACTGAAATCAGATTTTATGGATGTGAATTGAGCCCTTTCAAGTTACCCAAATATGTTCCAATGAGACTTTTTTCCCTTGAGTATTTCAGATAAATGAACAATTCAAATATAATTCACTTCTGTAGTGCCAAGAAAAAAGCTCAACTCAGAATAAAGAGCCAATTAGGTCCATTTATCTGTAATACTAGGGAAGGAGGACAAGAAGCTGAAAGGATATTAGAAGACCGTTGTAGATTACAAAAGAGTTTCCACTGGGTACCCTATGACCCATTCGGCTTTATTTGTGACAAAAGAATGAAAAATAAATCAGCACCATACATGCATCGAAGAATACCTGAGATTGAAAAGTATGCTAATACAGATGAATGGGTAGAAGGAACATTGATAAGAAAGCGAGGATTTAGTCAAAGCAGATTTAGTTAGATTGGCTCTGGAAGAAATTCAGAAAGAAAGGGAAGAGTTAGGGAATATGCCAGAAGAAGCCAATAGACTTATCAATTTTTTGAACACTCAGAACAAGCGGCAACTTGCAGAATTTGGAATTCAGGACAGGACAGGAACCATCTTGGAAATCAAAAGAGTTTTTACCAAAAGGACTGTTATGCAAAATCTTGAAAGAAGGTGTTCAGACATGCAGCAAGAAATTTTTACCTTCAAAGAAAGATTTGATGTTGTGTTAAATAAAGGTTTGCCTAGTCCTGTTATTGAATAAGGTAGATTAATGGATTTGGAAAGTTTTGTTAAGAAAATAAACAAATAGGTTGATGATCAAGCTAGTTCTTCAACCAGTACAGCAGAAGGAACATTGCCAACAGGGAAAAGTCTTTATGAAAAATTGGAGAATTTATTTTATCTTTAACATGAAATAAAACATTTGTTTCCATATCAACCTAATTTTTTCAAATACACCGAAGCTGATGAAACATTGAGAAAATTGCAAAGAACCAGAGTGCCAGAAGTTCAATGGTGGGATGAAATGATGGAACTTTTATAAAATTTATCCTTGGGTGAAATTTTTGCCTATTTTACTGAGGTATATCTTGATAAAGGATAAATAGGTGAATAAAGGTCAAAGAGTATTAGTTCAGCAGTTAAAGTGTATCAGTAAGAATAAAAGAGTATCAGACAAGAAAGGCAGTCAGAAAAGAATTCCTAAAGAAGACAACAACGAGCTAAAACAGAGGAACTGCTTCCAGCACATTCTAAAAAAGAGGAGACAGCACATAACATCAACTGATTTATCCTATTTATGAGACCATTTGTCTCCATTTCTATTGTAACCTATTCATTAGTCACCCTAGATTATATCTCTTTTGTTATGAGATATTTTAAATAATCTTTTGTATAAATAAGCCCTCAATTGACTTATTGAGGGTGGAGTCTTCTACTTTGCTGTAACATTGATTTTTTGGAATAAAAGTGTTTTGGAGAAACTTCTTTGTGGCTTGCTGGATGATGATTTGAAGATCAAGATTTTTTGTAGGATTCATGTGTCAAATTACAGTTCAATAAGTCTTTTCTATCCTATGTTTTAAGTTTTATATCTGTTTATAATATCATTGTGTTCCATTTCTGAATAATTGACATAAAAGAATAAATCAAAACTTACTTAAGTGTACTCTGATTTCAATTGTGATTATTCTAAATATTTTCTTCTAAACTGGTTATAAGCAACGAATTCTTAATTGCTCTTGTTTCGCTGGTTTTAACATTTTGATTACTATAGTAAAGAATTCTTAACTGCTCTTTATTTGTAATCATTCATTTTCTTTCTTTGAACATGTTGAAAGATTCTTAATTGCCTTTCATCCCTTCAAAATCCATTCCATTCACTTTAATTTCTAAAATTGTTCTATGTTTGGCTATCTTGCCCTGCAAAGCCATCTTGTGTGTAGAATAGTAATCCAGTAAAGCCATCCTTTCGACTCCATAGCCCAATGGCCTGAAATACTCAATCGTACCCTTAGTTGGCGGATTCCACCATTCAAATTCAAACAAAACTCTTGGACTTATAACTAGCCTAATATCTTCTAAGAACAAAGCTAAATTTTAAAAGAGAGAGCCCTCTCTGGATACAGATTGGCTAGATTCTGTATCTGAAGGTTGGTTTGTGGTTACCTCGGATTTACTTTCCTTTTCCACAACTTCAAGGAAAATTTGAGTGATATTTATTCAAGGGTTGATGAATTCCATTTTCAAACCCTTCCTTAGAAAATTTGTGCTAGTATTTTTTGATGATATACTAATCTACAATAGGTCTTGGAAGGATCATGTTCAACATGTTGACAGGGTGCTCAAACTATTGTAGGAGAAAAAATTATATGCAAAAACATCCAAATGTTTCTTTGGAGTACAAGAGGTGGAATATCTGGGTCATATTGTATCTCACGAGGGTGTTAAGGTAGAACCTAACAAAATTAAAGCCATTAAGGAATGGAAAGTCCCCACAACCATAAAGCAGTTGCGAGGATTTCTCGGGTTAACAGGGTATTATCGCAAGTTTGTTAAGAATTATGGGAGAATAGCATCACCTCTAACAACATTATTGAAGAAAGATGCATTTTCATGGACTCCTGAAGCAACTAAGGCCTTTGAACATCTTAAAGAGGAAATGTGCCTAGCACCGGTGTTAGCTACGCCAGACTTCACAAAAACCTTTATTGTGGAATGTGATGCCTCAGGAAATGGAATTGGTGCAGTTTTAATGCAGGAAGGAAGACCCATTGCTTTTGAAAGCCGTCCAATCAAAGGAAAGTATTTACAGAAACCTATTTATGAGAAGGAAATGTTAGCAATACTGCATGCACTAAAGAAATGGTGAACTTACCTAATGGGAAGACATTTCAAGGTAAAAACTGATCATGATAGTCTTAAACACTTTTTGGAACAAAGAATATCTTTAGAAGAGTAGCAAAAATGGGTCACAAAGATGTTGGGTTATGACTTTGAAATAATCTACAAAAAAGGAAAGCTTAATGTTGTTGCAGATGCACTCTCAAGAAAGAATGAAGAGGTGGAAGCATCGCTTTGTGCCATTTCTATTATCCAACCAGATTGGATAACTGAAGCAAGAGATGAATGGAAGAAGGACAAAGATGTATGGATGCTCATTCAAAATTTGCAGCAAGATCCTAGTACATCTGATACATTTAGTTGGAAAAATGATTCCTTATGGTACAAAGATCGCTTATATCTTTGTAAGAATTCCCAACTAAAACAAAAGATTCTTCTGGAATTGCACACTTCTCCTTTAGGAGGACACTCAGGATTTTTAAAAACTTACCACAGGGTGAAAAAAGAATTTTTTTGGGATGGCCTTAAATCTGATATTCGAAAGTTTGTGGCGGAATGTTTGGTTTGCCAGCAGAATAAAGTGGAAACAATTAAGACCCCAGGACTTCTACAACCTTTATCCATTCCAAGTCAACGTTGGGAGGAGATTTGAATGGATTTTATCACAGGTTTACCTAAGTCCGAAGGAAAGAGTGTCATCATGGTGGTAGTTGATAGACTTACCAAGTATGCACACTTTTGTGCATTATCTCATCCATTTAAAGCAAGTACAATTGCCACTACATTTATGGACAGAATTCAAAAGCTACATGGAAGCCCAAGGGTTATTGTGAGTGACAGAGATCCCATTTTTACTGGAAATTTTTGGACAGAGTTATTTTCTTGTTTGGGTACTCAATTAGCTCATAGCTCATCTTATCATCCTCAATCTGATAGTCAAACTGAGATAGTAAATAAATTTTTGGAAGGATATCTTCATTGTTTTGTATCTGATAAAAAAACACAATGGGTCGAGTGGTTACCTCTCGTTGAATGGTGGTATAACACTTCCTTCCATACTGCAGCAAAAATGACCCCATTTATGGCACTTTATGGATATCATCCACCATCCATCACATCATCTTTAGGGGAAAATTCGAAGGTTCAAGCAGTGGAAGATCACATCGAGCATCAGCAAGAAGTTCTCCAACTCTTAAAGGATAACCTGAATTTGGCACAAAATCGAATGAAACAACAGGCAGATCAACATCGCAATGAGAGAAGTTTTGATGTAGGAGATTGGGTATTTTTACGGCTACAACCATACAAAAAAATGTCCCTCAAGCAAGCTAAGAAGGATAATAAATTATCGCCAAAGTACTATGGTCCTTACAAGGTGTTGCAAAAGATTGGTACTATGGCATACAAATTGGAGCTTCCTGCTTCTTCGCGAGTGCATCCGGTTTTCCATGTTTCATGCTTAAAGAAGGTTATAGGTGAAAATATTCCAGTTCAAACAATATTGCCAGAACTTGATGAGGAAGGAAAAATCATATTGGAACTGGAAGCGGTCACAGATGGAAACTGAAGCGATCATGGAAACGAGAACTCGCTTGACTACGAAATATTCTACATGGGAGGATGAGAATTTTATACGAAGCACCCAAGCTACTCAAGCATTGAGGAAAACACTTTTTTTAAGGAGAGGGGCATGTTGATCCCTCTTTATTACTAGTTTAGTCCCTTATTGTTATTAGTGTAGCCCCCATATTAATATTATTGTACCCACAGCAGCTTGATATTGTTATTATTGTGCCCTTACATTATTATTGTTAGGTTGGCTAGGATTATATTGTGGCCCCATGGACTCCTATATATAGAAGGAGGTTTTGGTCATTTGTATCATCCAAGAATTGTTCATTTATGTAATGTATTGGAGGTTTCCCCCTCAAAGTGGTTGATTTCTATGGCGTTGATCTCTCTTTTCTTCTATTTTTGGAGCTGGTTTCATAACATGCATACTATCGTTGATACACAAGCCATGAGTCAATAAAATATGAGCTATTATGTGGTAACCATACTCACCCAAGAGCAGCCAGCACAACCATGCCTCCTTCTTCATTACATGAGTGTTTTTTAAGGCATGGATCAAAGAAATAGGAGCCTTTGGGTCATAAACAAACTCACTCGAGAGCAACCAATGTAACCAAGCTTCTTGCCGGCCCATGTCATATATCTACAAGTGGTCTTGCAACCCCTTTCTTATCATCCTCACCCACTCATCCCAATATGGGTTTTGAATGATGTTCAGCATAAACATGGTATAATCCCTTTGTAGAATACCATCCACCTTAGACTGATGAAGAACTTTGCACTCCATGAAATGTTGAAGTGCACCTCTAATGAGATCTCTTAATGAGACCTTCTTCTCATCAATGGCCTTCCAAAAGCAATGAGGTTTTGGATCTACTGCAGGTACAAGTTTCTCTTTGAGCTGTGAGATGCTCATTGAGAAAGTGTCATCTGGAAAGGAGAAAAGATTCCTCATCTCAAGATGTCTACCATCTATCATCTTTCTCTACATTTCTTCATGAATGAAGCTGCCATATGATTTCTCCCATAAGGAATGGGTCCTCCTCTTCTCACTACTACTCCTTAACAGCATTGTAAATCTACAAGATGATGTATAAGTTGTCTCAAAGCAAGGCACAATGTTGATCTCATAACTAGCCTTCGTACATAGGATCATGTTCATCCCATCTTCTGAAATTCCACATTTCAACTCAAAGGGTTGAATGTGTTTTATCAATGACAAATTGGGATATTTTTTCATCTCCTCCTTGATTAGATCAAGGGTCCTCTGCGTAGTGATATGTTGCTGCTCCAAATCAACATTTTTTTCTAACCCTTGGTTATGCATTGGCCGTGATGGCATGTCCCCATAAGTTCCAATAAGAGGTACTGAAACAATATGAGATGGAAATGGATGCATACCGTGGATCAACTAAGATTCAGAAACATCTTGCACAATCACAAGAGTTTCCTCTGCCAGTGCAATGATCTCTCCAACTGTTGGTAAGAGGGATGGCTGCTCTTCTCCAAGTATAGTAGCGCTGGAATCGACCTCCTCTTCCTCATGCATCTCTTGAATCATGCATGGGACTCTATGTGTCAATAGCTGAAGACTATATTGCAAAAGTGCAAGTGTCTTTTCTCTGAATGCAAGTACTTCTGCAGCTGGTGGTGAATGTAGTGACTCTTTGTCCAGAGTGACAAGATTAGCATCCTCCTTTGATTCCTTAGGAAATGTCTCTTTGTGACACATATCTGGTTTTCTCACATCAAACTTCTTCCTCAAATTGTGAAATAAATCTAAATATTTAGTCACCTTTGCATGCTCCATGTGACCAAACCACCAATCATTGGCTTCACCTAAAGGATGAAGTGTTGCAATTTGGACATCCTCTCCTTCTGCTACAGGATGTAGCTAAAGAATGTATTTAACTCTTTCCTCCATGCCTTAAAAATGCTTGAGGAAGATCCATCAAATATAGGCAAATTGAATCTATTGTGCCTCTTTCTTCTATTGCTGCTATAGGATCCTCTTTCTTCTTTGATTTTGAATAATTGTTGGAGAGTTAGTTTTTTCTTGAATGCTCTAGACTGTGCCTTGTACTCTTCAAGATATAGACTGAGAGTTTCATGAGTCTTAGGTTCTCTTCTTTCTTCATTTTTATACCATTCACCTTCTTCAAAGAAAGTGGTTATAGTAGATCTATGATTCTCTAGTTTCCTTTGTTGCTGATAAGAAGTATTACGACCTGCTCCATCTTGAAGCCTTCTTGAGGTTTCTCTTTGCCTTTCTTCCTTCATTTCATTGATCTCCTTGGTGAGATCCTTCATATTTCTCAATAAAGACGCAGCAAAACTTAATCCCTCCATTATAGTAGATCTCTACTATCTGCTTCTTCTTTTGATGAAAAATATGAAGTATCCATAAGCTGAGCCAAAGATCATGCTTTGATACCATTGTAATATCCCAAAATGGAGAATGAAATAATACTAAAACACAATAGATGAACTACAACTAAGTAAACAATAATTCTAAAGACAACATCAGAATAGATAGAGAAGTTGAACCTTTTTATTATGTGGAGAAGATTCAGTTACACAATGTACAAAAGATGAGGGAATCTAGCCAAAGAAATGGCCTAGAATAACCCCGAAAGCATGACAACTAGCACTACGTAACTAGAGAACTGCAGGAAGCAATATTGCACTGTCCCCTTTGTTGATGTTGCACATATAGCTACTGCAAAGGGAAATGTAGATCTATGGATCTCAGGAGCTCTGATGATTCCAAGATTCAATATGTGGCCAATGTGATGGGAACCCAAGATAACCCAGAAAGGATTTTCCAGATCTATGAGTTTGGAAAATCACCCCCCTAGGGTTTGATCCTTTGACTACTGGGTTATGTGGATCTGAAGCTATATCTGATCCAAATATGGCTGCAATATGTTATACAAATAGATCTAAGCTTTAAGGGCTAGTCCCTCCTTCAAATCTCCAAGCTAGAAGCCTCAGATCTTGTCTCTTCTTCCTCCTCCTCAAAATGCAGCACCTGGGGATGCAGCTGATGGAAAAAATAAGTTTTACAAGAGGGAGGGGCACAATTCCTACTGAAAAGTGCTACAATAAGCTCCAGGCTGATGGAAATTGTGATGGAAAGGTGAGGGGATGATCCCTCATCGGATTACTAGCTGAAATGCTAGCAACTTCCTTTCTCCTCTAGATCTGCAATGATGGACCACACAATCCTTGATGGGACTGCTGCTTATAGGAGGTCAATAAACTTTGACCTGATGCCAGATCTGAAATTAGGCCTTGGTATTGCTGATATTTAAGTCCAAGGTGATAGGAATAATCCTTCACCAGTTCTCCAGCTAATGTACTGAAGACAACCTCCTCCTCCCAAACTGATCTTCAGAAATTGCGTAATTCCTAAAGGTATGTGTTCTGCAAAGAGTGGAAATGGAGTGGATGTTATAGGTCAATTTGGGCACCATTCCCAATGACTTGGTTAACTGGATATCATCTCCAGGACCAATGAATAGGGCCTATCATCCCCTATCATTTTAGTTGCTATATGCCCTAAGACAAAGAACAAGACAAATCATACATGACTTCCATTTGCAAAGGTTTCCAAGATTTGAAGTTTATAATATATCATATGAGAGCTCACCAATGCTACCTCTCAAGGGACTAAGTGTGTTGCATATGTAGGTAGCCCCATTCAAGGCTTCTCTTCAAAGCACTTCCCGACATTCACAGGTGTGTTGGTCACATTGGGAGCGAAATTCTCATTGTTCCGGAATCTCCACTTGGCCAGTGCCTTCTAAAGAGTTCACATGTGTCAAACTTCGAATCCATGTGTCCATTTGACATCTACAAGATTGGGAACATGCCTTGCCTATTATTATAAATTCATTGATTGTAAACTACCTTCAGCTCCTCTATAAATTGAGCACAGATCCTAATGCTTGGTAAGGAATAATTTGAGTAGAGAAATGTTGGTGGAATTTCAACTGAGGAGTTGATTTGAGTGACATATTGCTAGAGATATCTGCATTGTGATGAGGTTGGGATGTTGCTGGAGATAGTGACACTAAATCAATCACTGGTTTATAACCTCCCCTTCTATCATTAATAAAGATTAATGCTTATCTTTCCCTATATGCATCTGTATAAGCTTTGATTTTCCATATTATGAGTTGTTATTTGACGTATATGGTTTATTATTTATTTATTTAGCTAAATAACTTGAATATACATCTATATTATTGTTATCTCTTGTTGTTTAGTGTTCATTCTTGGAGGAAATATTTTGCACAGCCGGCTGGAATTTGAAGCTACAACAAAAGCGGCAGAAGGAGACTTTGGAAGCGCTTGGACTCGAAGTAAGCTTCCTATTTCATTTTGTGTGTCTGTTCATAGTTAGGAAAGGTAGTCGTAAAGTCTTTAACCTGTTGTTCCAGATAAGCACCTGTATAGGAAAGAATGTTTTATCCGTAATACATGATTCCACATAACAAATTGGTGACTCCACTGGGGATGTTTTACCCTTCATCCTAGGTGTATTTGCCTCTGTTTATCTGTGTTTGTTCACCCAATAGTTTTTACTCACAAAGATTAGGCTTTTTGAAATCCAAATTTGCATTAGAAGTGTGTTAAATAGCTGTGTTTTTTATTATACACTACACCCAATGCACTGTTGGACAGGACATAGTGCTTTGCATTGCACTGTCTGCCTTTCATGGGTGCTTTACAACACACTGTCTCCCCTTAGAGACTGCGTTGGCCCCAGAGACCATCCAAATTCCATTAAATTTGTCATTGTATTTTGTTTTCAGTTTGTTCTCTACTGTGTTTTGAAAATCCTGAAGCCTCATATTGACCAGTGACCTTATTTACTCCTTCCTCCTTTGAAAGATAGTTTGTTCAATGTTTACTAAAGATTTTTCTTTATCATTGACGAAAAAATTTCAAAGTATTTTCATTGTCACATTAGATCCATTTTCTTTTGAAAAGGAAATTGTCATAAATTCTTCATTTCCTGATAGGAGAAATTGTTGTTAAATTCCTCATTTTTCCTTAAAAGGAGAAATTGTTGTTTAATTCTTCATTTCTCAAAAGAAAAAGGCATTTGTTTTTTGATTTGATGCACTTAGTTTCCTTTTCTGCATTCATAACATTAAAGGGACTAAAAAGAAAAACCTGCATTTTCATGTAGTGGATTGTGTGTTTTGCAAAGGAACAATTAGAAAAGCTGCATTTTAGTTTTTTCTCTTTGATTTGTTTGCTCTCAAACTAATTTCTCTTTCCCTTTAGTAGTTAAGTCTTTCATTGAAAAAAGCTAAAAGTGAAAAGTTTTCTTATCATTCTTAGTTTTCATTTTAGGAATTTCCAATACATCATCGCAGTGAACCTTGAAAGGCAAATTGATAAACAAGATCAACTTAAAATTTATCTCAATTTACCTAACAAAGCATTGGAACCATAACGATAAAATTTAGAAGGTCTAGGCTAGAGACGTGTTCCGGCGTCGTAAAACATAGCATCTATCGTTAATTATTTGCGATACATTCCGAGTGTGATACCTCACTCCACATACATAAGTATATTGTAGCTCGTCCATGTACTTTCAGGTATATCGAGCGGTGTTACAGTATGAAAAGTATAAATGGGTGCTCTCACTGTGCGGTTTCGCATCAGACAATGCTAATACAGACTTGGGCCACCACGTACCTTCGGGTATATTTTGGAGGACAACTTTTAGGTGCTATCCATCCATATTGAACTGAATCAGCCACCTTGTAAATTGCGATACACCGAACACAACATTCGGGGAGATTGCTTGTCCGTACTTCGTTCGTCAGGAGGTATTCTGCAGTTCACAATTTCTTGGTAAACCTTTTGCCTAGCATTACCCTTTTTTTTGTTTACTTTTTTTTGGTTAAAATAAATCAGTAATCGTGGAAGAACAAAATCCTTTCCCCCGTCATTCGCATAGACTAGCATTGAAACCACCTTTACCACCAGAAGTTACTCCTGGTAGGTGAAGGAGACATCACTCTACCGAATCAAGTACTATTAGTACCTCTGGAGAAGCATCATCTTCACATATACCAGAGTTAGCTCAAGTTTTTTCTACACATCCCAGTTCGTCTACTATTGTCGAGACGGAGTCTTCACAGTTACCTGTGGTCACGATCCATCCAATCAGTGAGACCATACCTCCTGGACCCAACATTTTTCAACCACAAATTGATCTAGATCCTGTCCCTTTTTTTCCTGAACATCTGAATCTAGAAGTCGAACAACCGGTGGTTGTTCCTACCTTGGTCATTCCACAATTTTCTGTAGCCATTGAGTCTCCCATATCACACAGTCAACCTCTTGAAATATACTTTGGGCCTGACGGTGAAATACTTCCACCTAGTTTAATTGCGATTGAAGAAATACCACGAGACGAGACACCTTTAACTCCAACCCATTTCGGTGAGGACCTTTACGTGTACGAGTCTTTTCCTCAATCACCACCCTCTGATTTTGTTGATCCTGTTCCTATTCAAACACCCTTCGATTCAAAAGGGTATACATTTGTTCAAGTAACCATGCTTGAACCAACATCTTTAGTTGGGCCATCTATTCCAATTACGTTAGTACCAGCCCTCACTACCCCGTCGGTGTTTACAACTTCACCAGAGTCATATTTTCATGGTGGCCCTATGGTCCCATCAGGTTATAAATCATTATCTAGAATTTTATGTGGTGCATCTTCAAAACCATGGACTTTACCAATGTCATCGTCTGGTATTTTAACTGGTAATCCTATAGTTAGTACTTAACGGCTTGATTATTTATACACATCATCAAGAAATACCAAGCCACCATTCCGGGTCAAATCCATTCAATAATCGTACATCCTTACTCATAGCCTGCCAATAGGAATAGTTAAATTGTTTTATTTTCCATTTATGAATAAATGACTAATGGAGGACATGTAAAACTCCTTATATCGTTGAATAAATCAATGCCGTTGCAAACATAGATATCCGAGCCATTTACATAAAATCCACTCACAGTGTGATTCCCTCCCTCACTATGACCGGTCAACCTTGACCAAATCTATAGTGTAACGTTGTCTAGATTCAATGTATCTCATAAGGGGTAGCGCAGTTCTAGAAGGAGGACCTCATGTGAAAGGGGTTAAGTGATTCAAGGTGGTTTAGTGTTTTGCACACCCTCATCTTATAAAAGGAAGGAGAAGGCTCAAGAGAAGGTTGTTGAATGTATTTGATTTTCAATAAATTTTCTACTTAGACAAATTCTAGTTCTCTGGGTTGTTTAGCAAGAGACTAGTGAGGATCTCCTATTCGGGGTTCTCCATCCTTCCATTGAGTAGCTCTTGGAGGGCTTGTGCTTTCTTCTCCACTATCTAGCATATGGCCAAGATCCATCTCTCTTTGGCAGCATAAATCCAGTGAGGCTTTCATTTTCTAAGTGAGCTACAGCAAGTGGAAATCTAGATCTGCAAATATCTAGCTTATATTGGAACCTCTTCTCAGTGAGTGTGTCTTTTAACCTCCTGGAAGAGTGCGTCCACAGCTTGTGCTTTAGTATCAGATCTTGGCATCAGGACAAAGTGTATATTATCATAGACATCATGGTTTCTCTCCCTGATCTACGTAAATCTTGAAGAGCAGAGTTGCAGAGGTTTTGGAGTTCTCCTAGAGGAGAGATCTCTAGTGGAAAGGATCCTTCCTTTCACTGTGGTGATCAATGGATTGGCCAACCAATCCATGTACCCTTCAGATATTATTTATTTTCTGATGTATTTACTGCATAATTTCTGAATACTACTGCAGAACTGTGACTTAGATCTCAGATCTACTCATTGTTGTTGATCATTTGCTGAGATCCCCAAGGGGAGTATATTCTAAAGTGCCTTTTGTATACAGATCTGCAATAGATATACCATTTTGTATGTAGATCTGTTATATATCTGAAATTTAATAAAAATAAGCTTCAGCCTCCTGAAATTTATGCTGATAAGCTTTCTTGGCTCAATACTTTGTTGCAGCACCTATTTGAGGCTTGTTTTCCATGTAAATGTCTGTATTTCTCTTGTACATTGCATAAGCCATAGAATAGATGATATTTACTATTTATCACACCCTATTAAAACTTTCACCTTCATAAATCACGCTATCCATTCTTCAGTAAAATTTTGCATACTCTAAGTCATGGGGAATCAAGGTTTTTAAGCCTAGTCGGGATTGGAGGAACTGTTTAATATAGCTAGGATCCTTTTTTTGACCTGAAATTTTACATGGGAGTCCTACATGACCTAAGATAAAATAACCTCCCACCATGTCCCTTATTTTTACGCAGATTTATGAATACACTCATTTTAGGGCCAAAATAACTGCTTTTCCCCATCCTTTGCCAATAGAATTAATCCCTCTTATTTCTGTTATACATACCATTTATGCTGAGGTGTTTCTAAACAAATTTTAGAGTTATTATCTCACTGATACTCTAGTATTTTGTTTTATACTGCTGCAACCCTTCATTGGGCAATTTTCTGAAGACAACTAGGTGTGGGAGATCTGTTTAACCCACATAGAGTGATTTATTTTGAGTATCCTCTTGTATTTCTGTCTCAGATACTATGATCTAAGGGATCCAAGGTATGATATTTGTTTCTAAAGCACACATCCCTGAAAAATGTGTTTTTCAGGCATGTCTTGCTGAGTAGTCCAAATTGGGAACGTTACAGTGGTGTCAGAGCATGATCTCTGGTTCAGTCTATGAGATAAAACTATTAGAAGCATAAAGAGGAGAATCATATATCAATATGGCCAGAATTATAGAAGAATAGATCTCCTTACTTCTCTTTCAAACTATGAAAGGCATTAAGGAAGATCTTGAACAGATGGAGGAAGAAAGATGCAAGGAAAATCCTAGAGGGTTTCGAAGAGAAGAAAGATGTAGTGAGCTCCAGAAATAAAATATTATAAATATGGAGAAGATTATCTTTGCCTCATCATGTTTCAGATCCATGAGGGACCTCCCCAAGGAGGATGAGCAGATAGAAGAGGAAGGCCCCTGCACTTCATATTCTCATCAAGGAGACAAAGAAAGAAGCAGGAGAAAGACTCCATATTTTGAGAGGCTCTCAAAGCTTCTTCCTAGATCTGGAAAGAACATCAGTGAAGATCTCAAGAAGATCAAGAGGGAGATGTATAGAGAATCTCCAAATGAGTTTGAAGATGCATCAAACTCTAGATTTTCACACAGTGAGTGTGAGCATGCAGCCACACACTGTGATGTACAGCGCAATCAGAAGCTCAGATCTGCCATGAGGAATATGGGAGAGAAAGAAGAAATGACTAGGAGGAAAACTCTTAGTGACTTCTTGAAAGAAAATGAGTCTCAAGCCCTGAAACTTAGAAATCAGTTCTATTTTCCAGAGTATTGCAAGACCAAGGTGAAGGGAAGAAAGCAGAGTGATAGATTTACTCTATCTACCTTTGAAGGATCACCTACAAGATCAGCAAAAGAATGGGTGGAAGAGCTAGACGCCTTCCTGCAGCTGCACCAAGTCCCTGAAGAAGAAGCCATCCGAGTTGCAGCACTACATTTGAAGGGTAAAGTCTATTCTTGGTGGAAATTTGAGTTCCTTCCTTTCAGAAATGTAAATACTTCATCTTACATAAGTTTCACAAAGGCATTAGTGAAAATTTTTGATAAGAGAGTTCATGGGACAACTATGATGAAGTTAAATGAGAAGGCCCAAATAAAAGCCCTGCATAAAAATGCAAATCCATTTCAGAGGCCCATGGAAGAGGCTGAAAACTTGCATCATGCCTTGTTAGAGAAAAGATTTCCCTCCCACACCTTTGAACAAAATAACAGAGAGATCTCTTCTTCAAAGGTGGATCCTATCAGGGGGAGGTTACCCAAATTTGTTGCAGATATGAAGGGAAACAATGCTGTCAAATCTAGACTTGATCTAGCACCTCAAGTAGAGGGAGGAGGAGCTTTTTCTCCAACAAGAGGGATTCTTGTGGCATGGCAAGAAAATCCCCAAGATCTCATGTATGGAGATCAAGGCACATTTCATGATCTACATGTGCCATCGATGAGAAGGTGTAGAACCATGGAGACACAAGGAGGAGATAGGGAAGAGAACCAACCTCATTCGTATCCATTGCAGGAGGTTGATGCACCTAATAAGTTGATTGGATTATGCAATCGAAGCATGGAGGGTCTTCTCCATTCATATGTTCAGTCACCTCTTGTTGATGATGTCTCATTGCATGGAGACATTACACCAAGGAGACCATTGGATAAGAAAAGGAGGATGAGTGCTTCACCTGTTGAGGCACCAATCATTGATTTCAGAAGAGTGGAGGCCTTGGAAGGTCTTGATACACGTTGAGAGTCTAGGGTAGGCTCAAGGAGGAGAGAATAATTCTCTCAACATCATCCACACCCACTCTCATTCCAGTTTCTGCGCTGAGGAAGAAGAAGCAAGGGAAGGATAGCAGCCCTCCCACTTACACATTTGGTATGGGAGCTGCCTATGCACATAACTCTTTGGAAGAGTTAATATAGTCACCTCCCTTCTCTACAAGGATGGAAGGGGACTCATATATGAGCTTCTCCCTTTGCATGAGAAAGACTTATGGTAAGGGTATTGATTATTTTGATTTATCTAATGTATGTATGTATCCCTTAACCATATATGTGTAGGATGTTGCTCCAAGGAGGAGCATTCCTTCTTTAAGGATGCATGGTCTACTTGAGGCCATGAGCATTGTTGGTGACCACTCCCTAGGAGGACTTGGGGAGGAATTTTGTTTTGGAGGACATACTCGCATTTCCTCATCCATCATTCACTTCCTCCAAACTTATGAGGATATTGGGGGAGCAAGCAGGTGGTTGAGAGACCACACATTCTTTCAATCTCTATTGCAATGAAGAGTCAAGTTGAATTGGTTACACATGAGGGACCATTTTCCTTCACATTTGCTGCATAGGGCAACCAACATGATTCTCATTTTGGCTCCTTATGCTACTATTGTTCCTATTCTCAAGAGGAGAATGTGTGGGAGAGAGACACATTGGCTGGGTGTGTCCCTTGGGGGAGATAATCCCCATATTTTTTTGCAGTGCATGCTCTAAAGGGAGCATGAGAGATGATATGGCTGCCACAATCACACATTTGTTTCTTCAAGAGGCAAGCCATATGAGCTAGGAAATGCCTCTCACTAATATTAGAGAGGAGTCTTTTTATGAATTACGAAGCTGGGAGGTGATTCATTTCATGTGGATGATAGCATGGAGACAACAAGAACGAGGGGAGATTTTGTAGCACTCACATTGTCAGTTGCTTGAGGGCAAGCAACACTTTTGGAGGGCAGGACTGTAATATTCCTAATTAGCCCAAGCTAATAGGAATATTTAAATTTTGTTTTATTTTCCATTTATGAATAAATGACTAATGGAGGACATGTAAAACTCCTTAGATTAGTGAATAAATCAATGCTCAATGTAAACACCGCTATATCTGAGCCATTTACATAAAATCCACTTGCAGGTGTGAAAGGGGTTTAAGCTATGACACTGCTTCAACCTTAACCAAATCTGCAACGTTGTCTAGATTCAATGTATCTCATAAGGTATAGCGCAATTCTAGAAGGAGGACCTCATGTGAAAGGGGTTAAGTGATTCAAGGTGGTTTAGGGTTTTTCACACCCTCATCTTATAAAAGGAATGAGAAGGCTCAAGAGAAGGTTGTTGAATGTATTTTATCTCGAAGAATTTTTCTTCTTAGACAAATTCTAGTTCTCTGGGTTGTTTAGCAAGAGACTAGTGAGGATCTCCTATTGGGGCTTCTCCATCCTTCCATTGAGTAGCTCTGAAGGGCTTGTGCTTTATTCTCCACTATCTGGCATATGGCCAAGCTCCATCTCTCTTTGGCAGTGTAAATCTAGTGAGGGTTTCATTGTCTAAGTGAGTTGCAGCAAGTGGAACTCTAGATCTGCAAAGATCTAGCTTATGTTGGAACCTCTTCTCAGTGAGTGTGTCTTTTAACCTCCTGGAAGAGTGCATCCATAGCTTGTGCTTTAGTATCAGATCTTGGCATCAGGCCAAAGTGTATATTATCATAGACAACGCAATTTCTCTCCCTGATCTGCGTAAATCTTGAAGAGCAGAGTTGTAGAGGTTTTGGAGTTCTCCTTGAGGAGAGATCTCTAGTGGAAAGGATCCTTCCTTTCACTGTGGTGATCCATGGATTTGCCAACCAATCCATGTATCCTTTAGATTTGATTTATTTTCTGATGTATTTACTGTATAATTTCTGAATACTGCTGCAGAACTATGACTTAGATCTCAGATCTACTCACTGTTGTTGATCATTTGCTGAGATCCCCAAGGGGAGTGTATTCTAAAGTGCCTTTTGTATACAGATCTACCATTTTGTATGAATATATGTTATAGATCTGAAATTTAATAAAAATAAGCTTCAGCCTCCTGAAATTTATGCTGATAAGCTTTCTTGGCTCAATACTTTGTTGCAGCACCTATTTGAGGCTTGTTTTCCATGTAAATGTCTGTATTTCTCTTGTACATTGCATAATCCATAGCATAGATGAGATTTACTATTTCTCACACCCTATTACAACTTTCACCTTCAGAAATCATGCTATTGATGCTTCAGTAAAATTCTGCATACTCTAAGTCATGGGGAATCAGGGTTTTTAAGCCTATTTGAGATTGGAGGAATTTTTTAATATAGCTAGGATCATTTTTTTGATCTTAAATTTTACATTGGATTCCTACATGACCTAAGTTAAAATAACCTCTCGCCATTTCCCTTATTTTTACGCAGATTTATGAATACACACATTTTAGGGCAAACATCACCACTTTTCCCCATCCTTTGCCCATAGAATTAATCCCTCTTCTTGTGGCTGTACATAACATTTCTTCTGAGGTGTTTCTAAACACATTTTAGAGTTATTAGTTCAACGATACTCTATTATTGTGTTTTATACTGTTGTAGCCCTTCATTGGGCAATTTTCTGAAGACAACTAGGTGTGGGAGATCTGTTTAACCCACCTAGAGTGATTTATACAAGAGATAGCAAGAGAGCTTTTGGATTGACAACCCAAGCTATATTATGAGCTCCTTGCTATGATAAGATGTCCTAGGCACTAGTCTATGGCAACTCTAGGCTGTCTCTAGGGGGACAGAATTGTCTACAACACCATCCAATAACCTATCAACTGGACTCCTAACATTTGGAGAGAAATATTTTTTGTCTTATTATCCTCCTCATGCTAGGGGGAAACCTTTGGTCACCCACTATGACAATACTCTGTCACTTTTTGTTCAACCTAATGTCAAATTGAATGTTTGTCAATGGCAGTCCACTCTACCTATCCAACCACAAATGGTTGTACACTTGTATCAACTAGTTCAACCTGTTACAACCACATCATTTCCACTTGTTAATACATCTTTACCCTTGTTATAGAATCAAAATGTTGTACAACAACCTTTTCAAGTGGGTCTTTCAACTCAATACCCTCTAGTATTGGGTCCGCAGAATCTAAATCCTCCAGTTAATTTACAACAACAACCTGTACCTGGAATCATTTATTCAGAAGCCGGTTTACCATATTATGGGATGTCACAGCTGCAACCAGGTTATACTTATAATCAACCAAATCCAAGTTATCCTAATTTGGGTTATAAAATTGGTGGACAGACCCCTTGGCAGCCTCAAGGACAAATGCCTCAACCTTCCTTTCAACAAGCATCATATCCAGGTTTTGGTCAACAGACTCCTCAAGCGTTTTCTTATCAAAACAAGCCCTATCGAGGTTACCAACAACAGATTCCTTATGTTGGTGCTCAAAGACCTATTGCTCAAGTAATTCCATCATACCCTGGCTACGCTCAACCTAACCTTAATCGATGGTTACCTTTTGTTGCAACTTTAGAGTTACCAGATTTAAATTGGCTAACCAATGATCCAATCAACTATGCTCCTTGGTGGACGGTGATACCTCACAAATTACCCTCGGATATTCCTAAGTTCAATGGAAACCCTGGTGAATATCCGTCGACTCATGTCATGAATTATCATTTGTGGTGTTCATCTAAGTCCCTAAGCGATGATTTTGTTTGACTACATATTTTCGAGTGTACGATCATAGGTCTAGCTTTAAAATGGTACATTGAGTTACCTAGAGCTTCTTTTGATAATTTCATTGCACTAGCTACTTTCGTTTTTCTAGTTACCTATATGATATGAAACTGGAATGGAACTCTTGACCAATTTCAAAAAAACTAATGCTACTCACATTTCTGATCATATTCATGAGTGGCGTCATCGTCATAGAATGGTTAAGACATTTGCTCCTGATCAGCTCCTTGCTTAGTGGTTCATTAAGTCCTTGTTAGAATATATAACTGAGGATGTGGCTAAGGGTGGCGTCATCACTGAAGAGCAGGTTATTTCTCGTTCCCAATATTTAGACTTGATTTATACTCAGGCTGGCACGCTCTATGAAAAAATTCCTAACACGCTGCGATCTAATTTTACTATTCCTCCTCAATTAAAGGACTCTCATGAGGAGATGGATTGATTGGTACTGCGAGCACACATCATACTACTGCATCTGATCCTGCTCCTTCTTCCAAAATTAATTCTGTGTCATTTGACAAAGGAAAAAATGACAAGCAACCCGGAAGTAAGAAAAAAGGGAAAAATAAGAAAAATCAAACTTCTAACCCATAGGAAAGATCATCTGATCAATTGTCTGGACCTAGGAAACCTTGTTATCCATGCATAATATGTAATGAGGAACACTTTTTTAGGGATTTTCCTCACCATGCTAAAGTCTAAAAAATCATTAAGACTTCCCATGCGTCCGCTGTGTTGATAGACCCATTTCCAAATCCGGACACAAATTTGGTTGCTATGCATCCAGCTTCTACTTCCCAAGTGCTTATGTTATTTGTCACAAAACCTTCAACAGATATTTTGGTGTCAATGTGAAACAAAGACTATGGTGGTCAGGCCACTGATCAACCTACTACCTCGACTACAAAACCATCTACGGAAATAGCACCGCCTACTGTTATTCCTGAATTGATGATTAAGCCACCTAAGGGAGTCGTTCATAAATCAACATATAATCCTCGAACAAGAGCTACACAAAATTATAATATAGTTGAATATTTGGCTCAATCCCCTTCAACTGTGTCTGCTCTTGAGGTATTACAAAATTGTCCGTCCCAAAAACAGGCTTTATTCTTGGCTATTGGTGGAATTGATTTGACTGATTCTAATCTCTTCAACTTTAATCATATGGGCTATGTGCCGCAACTACCAGCAAAATTGGAATTCTCCATACAAGTAAATGTTCTCAATCACCTTGTTCATCGTACTATTATTGATGAGGGAGCATCTACGTGTATTATGTCTCTAAACTATTGGAAGTCACTTGGCTCATCATGCTTATCTCAATCATCAAAGACGTTGAAGGCTTTTGATGGACGTACATATAAGCCTTGTGGTATTCTTAATAACCTGCATGTTGAACTAGGGGGAAAAATAGTGAATGTTGATGTCGAAGTTGTTGATAGACCACTTGAATACAATATTCTACTTGGAAGGCCATGGGTATATGCGATGACTGCAATTGTTTCTACATATTTTAGAATGATCACATTTCCATATAAAGGTACTATCACAGTCATCAATCAGCTATCCTTCTTTGCCTCTGCTTCGCAGGTAACTGGAAGCATTCCGTTTTTTCATGCACCCCAACAAGCACTTCAGAACATCGGTGTAGGAATTTTAAAGGATTCCACTTTAATGGGAACCTTTGCATGACCCCTGCCTGCGACATCGGCAGAAATTGCAAGTATAGAGACCTACTACATGATCTCTTCCACTCCATCTGGCTTAAGGGAGAGTACGGGTGATTCTGAAATTATTACGTTGGATGAGTTTTTGCCACCCAGCCCTATTGAGCTGGCATAGAATTCAATCTATCTGGCTTGGGCAGCGAATCCGAAATTAGCGTCGTCGGTTGTTTGGGTTGATCGTTCCTTAGATTTTGGTACTCCTTCTGATCTTTTTTCCTCAATGTTCTTGACAGATGAGAATATTCTGGAAGCTATGATGTCAGAAGGAGAAACATGGGAAGATTATCATCATCGTTCCCATCTTCCATATTATGAAGAAAATTATCTTAGTGAACTATATCACCCATCGATCAAAAATTTCTTTTCGAATTCTTTACCTATTAATGCAATCGATTCCGAGCGAAATCTGTCAAATATTAAAGAAACCATTTCTATCGATATTTCGACCAAACCTGGCGTTGTAGAAAATATTCATGTCGGCGTATCTTGTTCTCCTTCAGAACTTGAATCATATCTCTCTCTATTTCACGAATTCTGTGTTGTATTTGCTTGGTCTTACGAGGAAATTCCAGGCATAGATACTAGTATTGTTGAACACACTATTAATATGTATCCTGATGTCAAACCAGTGCGTCAACGCCTTCGTCCTGTCCATCCAAAGAAGGCTATTGCCATCAAAGCAGAAGTTGAAAAAATTATGCGTGCTGATTTCATTTACCCTGTTCCACTAACTAAGTGGGTTTCCAATATCGTTCATGTCATGAAAAAGCAAGGAACCATTAGAGTGTTTGTCGATTATCGGGATGTGAATCTTGATTTTCCAAAAGACAACTATCATACTCCCTTTATCGACCAGATTATTGACGATTGTGCTGGATGTGAAATATTTTCGTTCATGGATGAATTTTCCGGCTACAACCAAATCAATATCTGCCCAAAGGATCAATATAAGACAACATCCATATGTCCCTGGGGCACATTCTCTTATAGGAAACTTCCGTTTGATTTAAAGAACGTTGGGGAAACTTTTCAGAGAGCAATGGATTATGCTTTCAATGACATCAAGCACATTGTTCAACTGTATTTAGATGATTTACCAGCTCATTCACGAAATTGGACTGATCACCAGATACATTTGAGAGCCATATTTTTACGCTGCCGACACTACAAAATTCGCCTCAATCCACATAAATGTGTGTTTTGTGTTGGTTCTGGTCGTTTTCTTGGATTCGTAGTCTCAAAAGAAGGAATTCGAATCGACCCATTGAAGGTTCAGGACATTCTTGATTTGCCTGCACCATCAAATTTACTTCAGATACAGAAACTTCAAGGAAAGCCTAACTTCCTAAGGAGGTTCATACCCAACTATGTTGAATGGCTAAAGGATTTACTAGGCTTTTGAAAAAAGGGGTTCCCTTCCATTGGGACCAAGTTGAGCAAGCTCCTTTTGATGTTGTTAAGGATACTCTTATCCAGGCATCATTAATGTATCCCCCTAATTATCAAAATGATTATTTCCTATATATCATCACGACATAAATGACCATTGCTATGGTATTAGTCCAAGTAGAAGATGGGATAGAACATCCAATATATTATTTGAGTCGTAATCTCAATGACACAGAAGTTAAGTATTCATACGTAGAAAAGCTTACCTTGGCAGTTGTTCAAGCTATTCAAATATTTTGCCATTATATCCTGCTCCATAAAACTACTATCATTTCGGATTGCCACGCCATGACTTATATCTTATCACTTCAATTTCTACGGGGAAAATATTCAAAATGGATTGTCATTTTTCAGGAATTTGATTTGGAATTCATCAAATCCAAGTCAAAGAAGTATTTAGTTTTCGTAGACCTTCTCTATGAGCTTCCCTCTGATATTACTGCAACTACGTCAAAACCATCAATTCCTAACAAGTCCTTGTTTCTGATCGGATCATCTAATCCTTGGTATGGAGATTTCATCATTTATCTCCAAACTCAAAATTTTTGGCCTGATACCTCGAGATCTGAACAACGACGTATTCGATACCAAGCCAAAGATTATCTGATCGTCGGCGATACACTTCATCGTCGTGGTGTCGATACAACTTTAAGAAGGTGTCTCACTCATGAGGAGGTCGAAAAGGTTTTAAATGATTGTCATGATGGAGCTTGTGGTAGACATTTATTAGGATACACTACTGCACAGAAGATACTCTTTGTTGGTTACTTTTGGCCTACCATATTTCGCAATTGTATTATCGCGGTCAGAAGTTGTCATGCGTGCCAGATTTTTTATCGTAAAATCCACAAACCACCAGCGCCAATGCATCCTGTTGTTTTCGTGGGGCCATTTTCGAAATGGGGTATTGACTTCATGACCTGTAACCCTCATTCAACTGGGGGGAATGGTTATATTATTGTCACAGTAGACTACTTTACCAAATGGGCTGAAGCGATGCCTACATTCAACAACACAGGACAGACAGCTGCATTGTTTTTCTTTAATCATGTTATTGCATGGTTTGGGGTCCCGCAGGCTATAATTACATATCATGGGAAGGATTTTCGCAACCACATGACGGCTGAATTAACTACCAAGTTAGGATTGTCACATGATAATTCTACTCCTTATTATCCACAATTAAATGGAAAAGTTGAAGTTATCAACAAGATTCTTAAACGTATGCTTAAATGAATGATAGGAGTTCGTAAAAGAAACTGGCATTTGATCTTATACTCCTCCTTGTGGGAGTATCAAACCTCGGCAAGAAACGCAACTAGATTTACTCCTTTTCAATTGGTGTATGGTATGTAATCTATCTTGCGAATCCAATGTGAAATACCGTCGTTAAAACTCGCAATTGGCTTGTTACCCGACACCTCAGAAGAACAAGCGCATCTCCTTAACCTCATCCATCTTGATGAAACATGTCGTGAAGCCCAATTGGCCAACGAAGCACATAAGAGATGTATAAAGGCACAATACGATAAATATGTCTAGCCTCGCATTTTCTTAGAGGGTGACTTGGTCCTTCTTTATGATCAAGAAGCTGATGTGATAAGTACAGGAAAATTTGAGCCATTATGGCATGGCCCCTATATTTTCAAAAGAGTTCTTGCTAAGGGTCCCTATGAGTTGGTTGATTACAATGGAATTCTGTTGGCACAGCCTAGATATGGGTTGTATCTAAAACATTACTATGCTTAATCATGAGTGTAGTAATCTTTTTTATTATATTGTATATATATGTTGTTGATTTGCATTCACTATCTTAGTTTGTTTTTAGAGTTTTCTTGACGTTATTAATCTGCTTTACATTTCATTGTAGATGTATGAATATTTGGAACCATCTGTTGGATATGTTGATGGTGCTAGTCCTAGTACGCAGAATCTATCCTCTGCAGCGTGGGTCATTTTCGCTTTAAACAACGAGTTAGTGAGTTTTCAAGGGATTTTTATCGGTAGATCGACGAACAATATCGTTGATTATAGCATGTTTATTGAACTTCTCTCTGATGCCATTTCATTTGGTATTAACCGCATAATCATAAGGTTAGACTCACAACTTGTGGTATTACAACTTACTAGTGTTTATACTGTTATAAATCCAACACTGCATCATTTGTTCCTAAGATTTCGGATTTTGGAAAGACATTTTGATTTTATTCAATATCAACACATTTCCAAAAATTTGAACACATTAAATAATTCATTTGCTAATCAAGTTTTAGACAGACATTTGCAACATATGTAGAAAAAACATTCACGTCATTTAATAGGATTGCACAATAAACATAGGAAAACACTGAAATCATATAGATAGATAGTTATATGTTTTTAAAAAAAATTGTGCCCAAGACACATTGGTCATCTGACCTAAAAATGTATGCAAAATTTCAAAAGTAAACTAGTGGTGCTCATGGTAACATGTTATAGATTTAGCAATCCTACGCACTAATCGCATCTAATGGTTAGGAAGCCCAATAGTGTGTCGCTATAGTCGCATGGGTAACTCTTCGATCCGGCAATCCAAAATCTCGAAGGTTAACCCCTCTATGTGCTGCCAAAGCTCAGATAGATTCTCAACCATATCAAGATCTTGAAGGACTACTCTCCCGACAACCCTCTCTGCTGGCACATCTGCTTCACGCTCTGGTTCCTCTATTGGTTGAACACGACCAACATCTGCATTGCATCAAACATTTAGTCTTCAGAAAACATCAAAATACAGAAAACATTGTATAAACCTTAGAAAAATCAAAAAACATGGTCAAAAAATTATTACATATTACACCCCACTGAGCACCTTCTGGTAATGCTAAATCTGGATCTCCTCGAAAATCAACGCCTGCGTATGCATACTCATCGATGGCGACAATATATCGCCTGAACCAAGCGAATAATTCAGTAGAGAACACAATGGTCGATTGGCCTTCATGCCTACCCATGAGTTCTACACATCTCTGCATCCGCAGATCTCTAGGATTAGACACATCCAGTGTCACATGTTGTGGATGCATCAATGGAATTCATTTGTAAAGCAAAAGATATGAGGATTGAACCATAAATGAAGTTCTTCTTCCTTCCTCCCTTTGCTTTGTTCAGTTAATCCTTTATTTGAGAAAGTACAGCTTCAGACCAGTTGAAGACTGTTGGCTCCATACAATCTAGCGCATACTACATATACAATATATTCGCTACATGTAGTGTAATGGTGCCAGCTAGTTTTGCGATCATGAAAAGGATAGTTATCAAAGGCAAATATCTAACATCCTGGATGTTTATTTTTCAATCTTTGCTTGGCTCTTCCCCTGGATAAAAATGTTGCAAAACATAATCTCTCACTGTCTCTCATCCAAGAAAAGACCCTAAGAGTGAAATAGGCAAGCCTCTCCTCGACAAACCTGTAAGAAAATATACATCCTTAACTGTTATGGGAAGCACTTGGTTCTTAATATGAAATTCCTAAATAGATGGATCACATGCTCGAACTAAGAACTCCAAGAGTTCTATTTGTTTCCTCATCCCTGACAATTGGAAGTACTTTAGCAGTCCACAATCTCTTAGGGCTCTTACTGTGCCTGGATCAATTAGGGCAATCATATCCTGTTCTTCATTTTCTCTTTCCCTCCATGTAATCATCATTGTAATCTGATGGAAACCTGAAATACTACCAAAAGAACCATTAGATTCCATTCAATGCAAACAATTGGCCAAATTTTGGGCATAATGCAAACAAAAAAAATGGATATTGCGCCTAATGCACTCCCTAAAAAGAGATAGTGCATTGTGTATGCAAGTATCCTTCATTTTACTTGCTATGTAACGTAGGTTTCGACATTCAAGGGTGCGTTGACCTCTTTTTGGGCAGAATTTACCCTAGGGCCTCAAAACCCTAAAAAATTGCAGAAATTGGAAATGAAATGGATATTGAAGGAAAGAGGAGGTTCATGGCACTAACCTGGATCAAATGGAAACGAAATCCATCCACAGAAACGATCACAATCAGCAGCTGAAGTTTGGGGGAAAATCAGGTTCAGAGCTCCAAAATGCAAATGGTAACTATGGAATGGTAAAAATGAAAGTAAAACTACTTTTAATAGTCATTCAATTATTTGCAAATTAAATTTATTGCTATGGCTATAGTTTTATTATGTTTTTATCATGAAACAAGTATTTTTAATCCATTTGGTGTTGTTCTGAACAGGTTTTACAACTGATGAACAGATTAGTCATGCAGATTTATTTCAAGAATGACTTGACCACAAAGCATACTTTTTCTCCTTATTTTTCGAGCTTTGTTCAAAATGAAAAGGATTTGAAGCGCACTTTTATCTATTTTTTAAGCTTCAATAACAGTGAAAAAGGAACCCCTGGAGTCTTCTTTCAACTCTTTTCAAACTCTGATAATGTGAAAATATTACCGAGCACTTGTCTTTTTGAGCTCGTAAAAGTAAATGAATCGATATCTACTCAGTCTAAGATTAACCCTTTTCCGAACTGAGATAGATTATTTACGAAAAATGAATACTTTGGTTAAACATGACCAAAGAGGTTCTCTCAGATATTATTTTACACTTTTCGAATCTGAGCGACAAATTTACAAAAAATTACTTATGGAGTTTTCTTTCGTCCTCTTTTTCAAACTCTCTAAATATGAAAAAGGATCGAGCTCTCACTGTCATTAGGCTCGTTAAAACATAAAATAGCGATAGGCTTGTTCATCATGGCAAGAACCGAGTTTCATTCATTGCTAGACTCGTTAAATTATTAAATAGTGTTACTTTATTCGCTTGAAGGGTTGAATTATAGATCTAGCATATGTTATCCTCCTCAAGCTTGTTAAAAAATAAAGAGGTACTGGTCGACAAATGACCGTGGAAAATTTGGGAAAGTGAGCAGAACTTTTACGGTAACAGGTCGCTCTTGAACATGACACTTCACTCCATAACTGTGACTATTTGGGTTGGGTAATCTTCTTGACGGTTCATTCATACCTATGGTTCATCATACCTTCACTTTGGTTTTGGGTCAATGCTACCAACTCATCTCAATGTCGCTGATATGTTCAAGAGAAGTCATCCAATGAATACTCATCCTTCTGCAATACTCATAAACCTTCATTCTCATGACCGTCATCCCTGAAAATTGCTATATCAAGTCATACCTTTGTCTCCAAAATCAATAACTCGTGTTTTGCAATAAGGTGACTTCCTATCGACGACAAATCATTATCTAGGAAGTTCACATAGAAACATCTGATTCCAATACCATGAGGCTTGTTACAACATCGACAAGATTCTCGCTTCCGGACCTTTGATCGAAAGATTTTTTTTGGCGTTCGAAATCAAATCATCTATTCATGCCTTAAAAAATGTATTGCATTACCTTGAGGGCCATTGACATCAATGGTGGTTCTCTCACATTTGTTAACAGCTCACATCATTGGCTGGTAATCAAATGATGTCTTATCATTAGGGGAATTTTGAGGTCTAAAATGGGCCTCCTAAGGAAAATGTACAATCAAAATTCACTTTATGAGAACCAATCACATTTTAGGGGATGACATCATCCATAATGGTTGAGGTGGCATTGCTTGAGTTAAAGGTACTTACTTTTCACATTCTCAATGGAGGATAAAAACTCATGGTTAACCTTGGCAGTGCTTTAAGTACTTTTAAAGTCAAAGTAAAGTACTCATAATAAATGTCATTTCACACTTTTTTAATAAAAATATATTATTTTCATTTCATATTTCTTGAAAGAAACAATGCATATCTCTATACATTTATTATATTATATTATATTATATTATATTTATATAGTATATTAATTACATGTTATTATACAATTTAAATAATATGAATTTTAATTAATAACATATAATATAATTAATAATTTATAAATTTATATTTATATTTCATTTTAAGTTATTTAGGTACAAAGGACAAATGCATTAGTTTTTCAATGATAATGACTTTTTATTGAAAAGCTCATTCTTATTTATAGTCACATCAATAGAATTTTTTTATTAATTTTATTTTGGTACAAATTTTGAATTGAATTTAACTATGGTTAAATGGATTGTGGTGTAAAAAGTGAATTTCAAATTCATAAATATTATTTTATTTGTTTAGCTATAATTTTATTATTTCCTTAGGAGGCCCATTTTAGACCTCAAAATTCCCCTAATGCATGTTTGACTACAAATCATATATTCGCATGGCTATACTTGTACCCGAATGATCGAGTGAACGAGATAAGAAGACCTCGGATCTAGATTCATCCATTCGGGTTGCGATTTTAGGATTGTTGTACACATCATCTGTACGGTGACCTTACATACAGATTATCATCCGAACATGGGCCTATATCTGTAGGCATGTCTGTATTGGGAAACATTCCAATGTAGATGACTTTCTAAATTATGTACATGTTATTAGATTGTTTATGTGTTGAACATGGGAATGCCTACCCTCAGCAATTCGTGATCAAAGAGGATATATCGTGATGTAATGTATTGTAAGATTGATGCAGGTCACCACTCCGCTTCATCTCCAGCCCATCACAGTGTAAATCATATCAATCAAAATATTGCTATTATTATTCTGACTTCATGCTTTAGGGGGAAATTGTTATAGGTCAATTTGGGCACCATTCCCAATGACCTCGTTAACTGGACATCATCTCTAGGACCAATGAATAGGGTCTATCATCCCCTATCATTTTAGTTGCTATATTCCCTAAGACAAAGAACAAGACAAATCATACATGACTTCCATTTGCAAAGGTTTCCAAGATTTGAAGTTTATAATATATTATATGAGAGCTCACCAACGTTGCCTCTCAAGGGACTAAGCGTGTTGCATATGTAGGTAGCCCCATTCAAGGCTGCTCTGCAAAGCACTTCCCAACATTCACAGGTGCGTTGGTCACATTGGGAGCGAAATTCTCATTGTTCTGGAATACCCACTTGGCCAGTGCCTTCTAGAAGAGTTCACATGTGTCAAGCTTCGAATCCATGTGTCCATTTGACATCTACAATATTGGGAACATGCCTTGCCTATTATTAGAAAGTCATTGATTGTAAAACTACCTTCAGCTCCTCTATGAATTGAGGACAGATCCCAGTGCTTGGTAAGGAAGAATTTGAGTAGAGAAATTATGGTGGAATTTCAATTGAGGAGTTGATTTGAGTGACATATTACTGGAGATATCTGCATTATGATGAGGTTGGGATGTTGCTGGAGATGGTGACACTAAATCAATCACTGGGTTGTAACCTCCCCTTCTATCATTAATAAATATTACCACTTATCTTTCCCTATATGCATCTGTATAAGCTTTGATTTTCCATATTATGAGTTCTTATTTGATGTATATGGTTTATGCTTTATTTATTTAGCTAAATAAATTGAATAGACATCTATATTATTTCTATCTCTTTTTGTTTAGTTTTCATTCTTGTAGGAAATATTTTGCAGAGATGGCTGGAATTTGAAGCTACAGAAAAAACGACAGAAGGAGACTTTGGAAGCACTTGGACTCCAAGTAAGCTTCCTATTTCATTTTGTGTGTCTGTTCATAGTTAGGAAAGGTAGTCATAAAGTCTTTAACCTGTTGTTCTAGATAAGCACATGTCTAGGGAAGAATGTTTTATCCGTAATACATGATTCCACATAATAGTGGCACCAATGCCTGACGATGAATGGAAGCTCAGAATAACCTTCCCCAAGTAGGCACACAAGTCCCCTATCGGTAAGGGTGGGATTCCGGCTCGAGAACACCCTGTGATAAACAACACTGCAAACTTAGCTAAACAACATAAGAATGCATGGAAGTTTCACGTGAAAAATACTGATCTAAAAAGACCATCAAATCATAAACTAGTGCCTCCCTCCAATTTTTTCTTCATCTACTTTATATACAAAGTGAGCCTTCCCAAGGCCTGGCCCGCTTCTAAACTACGCTATTCATGTGGACATAATTCTCCATGGTTGACTGTGTTGTCTCTCCAAGTCTTGTTGATCAGCGGTTGTCATTGATGTCAACCCAAGCAGCACTAGGGGCTACCCCAATATTGCATGGGAATTTTGACCTACCAAATTACTATATTCTGGGTCAATAATTCTTTTGATGGTTTCTACTTGTGGAGATTTTTTCATTGATATATGGCACGCCACGTAATTCTTCATGGTTTGAGAGATATTCATGTTTGAAGTTTGTAACCCCATTTAGTGGGCTAAAACCCCATGGGGTTGTGGCATGGGTCATTGAAAAGTCAATAATTAATAATTTTTAAGCTCCTAAAATGCCTCCCATGTTCACTTGTTGAAGCCCCTCGCAACCTAATCATTTATATAAATTGTGATCCTCATATCCTCCTTATGTAGGGATTTCGCTACCTGAACCAGGTCATCATGGAATTTGCACTCTAACTTTTTTTCTACAAAGGTTCAGAATCTGAACTTTTTATGAAGCGAAGCCGAAATCTTGAAGAAGCTCCTATAAAAATTTCTGATCAGGGTGCGCCATATTTTACGAGATATGATCTGTGGAAGGCAATTTTTTTGCAGGCTCATGAACTTCATCTCAAAGAAGTGACCTTGGGAAAATTGTAATAACTCTCTCTCTGAGTATCGGATTGGAATTCTATGAATAGTGGTAGATAGTGCACAGATTGTAGTTTTCTTTGTGTCAATTTCAAAGCCGAATGAAAAAATCAGTGACACATGGCATGCTGTACAAGTTCATTCTACTGAAACAGACCATAATTAGGTCATTGTGAGAGATTGGGCATAACTCTCCCTTCAAGAATCCAAATTGGATCAGACCTATGGCATTGGAAAGAAGACTCGGGTTACTACTATAGAACCAAAAATCACATATTGGGGAGCTAAAATAACAGAGATACACCAGATTCAATATCGAGATCGTACAAGGCAAGAAAAAGCTAGATCATGTGTTGACAAGGGCTGCAAAGGACCAGACTTTCTAGGGCAAAAAAGCAAAGCAAGGTGCAGGAGAGGGTAGCAGGACAAGAGTAGCAATCAAGGTGCAGAACAACAGCAAGAAGTTCAGCACATGAAGTCTTCAAGTGGGCATCACTGCATACAGTCATTGTAAAGGTATCATTGTACTAAGTCATTGTAAATGTATCATTGTAAAAAATGTACAAGTGTCTATCTACCAAGAGTTGAAGAGGCGGTGTCGGGAGGTCTAGGATCATCATTAGGTGGTTTTTTAATAGTTGGGGTTATGGTCTAGTGTGTCTTCTTCTCCTACATCATTCTATATCATTGTAAAGTAAACCATTTTCCCTGGTACGGGAGTCCATTCTTGTTTTATTCTTCTATAGGGTGGTAGTGTGGTGCTAGGCTAGTGCATGAAGTCACCAACAGGTTCAAGCCTGTGAAAAATTTAGGGTGGTAGGGTGGCACTAGGGTTAGTTGTATCTCATCGGGTGTTGGGGCATTCGTTTAGTTGACTACTGTGTAGGTTTTAACCATGAACATAAATTATCTACACATGAATCTTATAACAGAAAATAAACAATAGCAAGAGCATAAAACATAAAACAGATAAACATAGAGATTTTCCCCTGGATCCCAAATCGAGACGACCAGATTGATATTTCATTATATTCCTTTTACTGTTACAACACATATATATACATGTCGAAGCATACATAAACCCTAATCCATTAACCCTGGATTAGAACACAACCGTAGTTCCCTTGACCGGATCTACAAAATACTAGGGGCTGAAAACCATTGTACCCCAAAATCATGTGCAAAACCATGCCCAAAACCATGGGCGTGGACCGCCCACTGGAAATTAAGGACCAAAAATTTTTGCCAGGGCACTACCTTGGACCCCGACAAGGGGGGTAGCCACCCCCCCCCTGTGACCCCCACGTTGCGCCCAGCGCAAAAGGGGGGCGATCGTGATTAGTCGTGGAAAGAATATAACACATACCCAACATTCTCCCACTTGTTGTTTTCTTTCCGCAGGGGGCCACATGAGAGCTTAGTCATTGGCCCAATTCTTCAACACCCATTGTTTCTCTACACCAAGAGAACTTCTGAGTGCTCACAGACTTCGTCAATGCATCTGCAACATTCTTCAAAGTGTCCACCTTTACCAGCAACACCCTTTTAGCCTCAACCATATCTCCAACAAAGTGATATTGAACATCAATGTGCTTTGTCTTTGAATGATAAGAAGGGTTCTTAGCCAAGAAAATTGCACTTTGGCTATCATAGTCTATCCTTATAGCTTGTTGTATTAACCCGATACTTGAACACAATCTCTGCAACCAAACTGCTTCCTTGCTTGCATGAGTGGCTGCCATGTATTCTACCTTTGTAGTTGAAAGAGCCACTATAGACTGTATTTTACTCATCCAACTGACTGCGCCTCCAAATAGGCTAAACACATACCCACTTGTATATCTTCTTTGGTCTAGATCTCCAACCCAGTCTGCATCAACAAAACCACGAATGTCCAACATTCTTTCCAGTCCTGGTCTTCCCTGGTAGCACAAGCCATAATCACTAGTGCCACGTAAATATCTGAAAACCCACTTCACTATTGTCCAATTCTCCTTCCTTGGGTTTGACATAAACCTGCTCAATACTCCCACTGCATGTGCAATGTCTGGTCTAGTACAGACCATTGCATACATCAGGCTAGCCACTACACCAGCATATGGAACACATGACATATCCTCCTCTTCTTCTTGTGTCTTGGGACACTGTTCAGTAGACAGCTTTACACCTACAGGAATAGGAACATTCACCGATTTACTATCCTGCATATTGAACCTCTACAATATAGTCTCGACATACTTCCTCTGTTTTAACCAGAGCTTCCTCTTTGCCTAATCTCTCTTAATTTCCATGCCCAAAATATATTTTGCAGCACCAAGATCCTTCATGTCGAATTTGGAGAACAGTTGGGTCTTCAAATCCTCGATAATTTCTTTGTCATTTCCAATCAACAACATATCATCCACATACAAGACCAAATAAATAACATGGTCACCAATTAATTTAAAATAAACACAGTGATCCTCTTTGCTTCTAGTGAAGCCAAGTCCCCGTATATAGGTATCAAATTTCTGATACCACATCCTTGGTGACTGTTTTAACCCATACAGAGACTTCTTCAACCTGCATACCAGTTCTTTCTTACCCTTCACCATAAAGCCTTCAGGTTGCTTCATGTAGATCTCCTTTTCTAGATCCCCATGAAGAAAAGCTGTCTTCACATCCATCTGTTCTATCTCAAAATCAAATGCAGCAGCAACAGATAAAAGTAATCTAATAGAAGTAACCTTGGCAACAGGAGAAAAAATATCACCAAAATCAATTCCCGGCACCTAGGAATAACCTTTTGCTACCAACCGAGCTTTGTATTTCTCCACCTTGCCTTCTACATTCATCTTCTTTTTAAACACCCATTTGCTCCCTATGGGCTTCCTTCCAGCCGGCAACTCCACCAGATCCCATGCCTCATTTTTGTGCAAGGATGCCATTTCATCAACCATGGCCTCCTTCCAAAGTTTTCCATCCTCTGAATCTATTGCCTCCCTGACAGTTATGGTATCATCATCGGTTATAGTTAAGGAAAAACCTGAATAGAAAGCAGATGGACTATACCTTTCTGGTTGCCTTCTTTCCTGAACTGATCTTCTAATAGCTGGAGTTTTTGGCTCTTCATCTTCTGAGTCTTCTTCTGTTGTAGAGTCTGATTCATCCTCCTTTAGCTCAAACTCTATCTTCTCAGGTTCCTTTAGTATGACTTCATGTTTAACAACATCTTTCACCTCTCTAAACACCACATCTCGGCTGTACACAACCTGCCTTGTTTCCGGGTTCCAAAGCTTGTAACCTTTTAAACCATCCTTATACCCAATAAAGATGCACCTTTCAGATTTATTATCCAACTTGGTCCTTTTCTGATTTGGAACATGTACATATGCATCACATCCAAATACCCTTAGATGTGAAACAGAGGGTTTCTTACCAGTCCATACCTCATGTGGAGCCTTATCCTCCAACACTGATGAAGGTGATATGTTAACCAGATAGCATGCAATCTCCACTGCCTCTGCCCAGAATTATTGTCCTAACATGGTACCACTGAGCATGCTTCTTGCCTTTTCCATCAGTGTTCTGTTCATTCTTTCTGCAACTCCATTTTTCTAAGGTGTGTATGGAGTAGTCTTCTGCCATGCTATACCACACTTCTTACAGAACTCTTCAAATTCCTTCTTGCAAAACTCCCCACCATTATCTGTCCTCAGCGCCTTTATCTTCTTCTCTATCTGGTTTTCCACTAGAGCCTTAAATTCTTTAAATCTGTCAAAAACTTCAGATTTCTCCCTTAAGAAATATATCCATGTATTCCTTGAGAAGTCATCTATGAATGAAACATAGTACACAGAATTTCCCAGTGATGGAACTGACATAGGTCCAAACACATCACTGTGCACAAGTTCTAATATTCTGTTCGGCCTCTTAGCACCAGAAGGAAAAATCACCTGATTCTACTTCCCATATACAAAATGTTCACAGAAATAGAAATCCAGAGAGAAATTAGACATGCCTTCTACCATACCATTTGTATGCAGTATCCGAAGGCCCTTCTCTCCAATATGTTGAATCCTTTGATGCCATAGCATGGTCTTTTCTCCAGAGACAGCTAGGCTTTCTGCTCCACTTTCAGGAACCACAGAACTATTACACCGATCAATAACAATGCTACCTTGTAGCTTGTACAGAGTTCCAGTCCAAACTCCCCGCATTAATACCAGTGCTCCCTGAACCATCTTGCAGGCATCTTTCTCGAACACTGTTTTTACACCTGCATCATCCATCTTGCTTACAAAAATTAGATTTCTGGCCAATGCAGGAATATGCAGAACACCGGGAAGTGTTCTAATCCTTCCACCTTGCAGCTTCAGCTTCACCTTTCCACGTCCGATGATTCTGGCCTTCCTATCATCCCCTAGGAAGACATCACCGCCATCATATTTCTCATACTCGCAGAACCACTCCCGATGGGGAGTGAAGTGAAAGGATTCACCTGAGTCAATAAACCATGACTCATGATCTACATGTGTATTTGAAGAAGAAGCCAAATACACATCCCCACCTTCATTCGAGGTGGTTTTTGCCTCTGCAGAAGAAGCATCATCAGATCCCTTTCCTTTCTCAGGAGCTTTAGATCTGCACTCCCTTTTGTAGTGCCCTTCCTTTCCGCATTTCCAGCATACCTTTACAAACATTCCAGGAGATTTAGATCTCCCTCTAGATTTGGATCTCCCACTCGAAACCTTATTCTTGTTTCTGTTTTAGGACCTTCCTCGTACAGATAACGCATCTCCATTCCGCATCTCCATTCTGGCCCTCCATATTTCTCCATCTCATTTCCTCTGACAACAAGGCTGAGACAATGTCATCAAAATTCAAGGTAGTTGTATTGCTACCTATTGCAATAACCAGATTGTCCCACGAGTCTGGTAGAGAACACAATAAACTGATGCACTTATCTTCATCTGAGATTTTAATATCAACAGATGACAGCTGACTTACCACAGTATTGAAGGCGTTCAGATGCTCTGTCACCGAGTCTCCATCCTTCATCCTCAGGTTATACAGCTTTTTCCGCAAGAACAAATTATTCACCAGAGACTTAGATTGGTATAAAGTCCCAAGTTTTTCCCACAAATTCTTCATCGTAGCTTCCCCGGACACATTCAACAATATTGAATCTGAGACACACAACCGTATTGTGCTCTTAGCCTTCCGATCTAGTTTCTTCCAGTCTTCATCTGACATTGTCGTTGGTTTAGTACCTGGATCTACTGTGATCCACTGATCTTTGTCCACCAGCAGATTCTTCATCTTGAGCTTCCACAACTCAAAACTCTGACCATTAAATTTCTCGATCTCTATCTTTCCGCCGCTCACCATCTTCTTTCACCGCAAGAATCGATCCCGCAGATCTCCCACTGAACAGGGTCTACCTCAGGCCCGAGCAAAAAACCCCTTAGCAGCAAAGGCGTCCCCTTGAAGCCGAAACTGCTCTGATACCAAATGTAGGTTTTAACCCTGAATAGAAATTATCTACACACGAATCTTATAACATAAAATAAACAATAGCGAGAGCATAAAACATAAAACAGATAAACACAAAGATTTTCCCCTGGATCCCAAATCTAGACGCCCCCAGTTTGATACTATTATATTCCTTTAGTGTTACAACACACATATATATACATGCCGAAGCATACATAAACCCCAATCCATAAACCCTGGATTAGAACATAACCGTAGTTCCCTTGACCGGATCTACAAAAATACTAGGGGCCGAAAACCATTGTACCCCAATACCATGTGCAAAACCATGCACAAAACCATGCACAAAACCATGGACGCGAACTACCCGCCGGAAATTAAGGACCAAAAATTTTCACTGGGGCGCTGCCTCGGACCCCGACAGGGGGGGCTGTCGCCCCCCCTCTTACCCCCCCACGCATGATTAGTCGTGGAAAGAATATAACACATACCCAACCTACTGAAGAATCTCGGGCATTAGAGCATCCATCCAGTGGGATCTGGAGAAGAATACTTTTCTAGATTCTAGGAATTTTGAGCTTTATTTTCAATTAGAGTTAAATATTAAAGAATTATTAGAAAAACATTCAGGTGGTTTTTGTCCCAGAGAGGGTTTCCACCCTAAAAACTGTGTACATTTGTGTTCCTTTGTTTACTGCTATCATTGTACAAACACTGATAATAATTGAAGATTAACTAATGCTCTGAAAGATTAGTAATAATACTAATTGAAAGGAATATTGATTCACCCCCCCTCTCAGTATTTCCAACAATTGGTATCAAAGCTTGGTTCCTTCAATAGCAGTTTAACAGCTGGAAGGAGGTCATGGAGCATACCAAGAATGGTGTACCTATGTTCAATGAAAATAATTATGCACTCTGGAAAGGAAGAATGGAGGTCTATCTCTTGGCACAAGGTTACGAAGTATGGGACACTGTTCAAAATGGATTTACATCAACTGCGGATGAACAAGGTAAGAAGAATTTGGTAAATGGTGCAAAATAAAATAATATTATTATCAGTGGACTTATTGAATCTGCTTATCATAAGGTGTTGGGTTGTAAAACCATCAAAAATGTATGGGACAAGCTTGAGAATATATATGCAGGTGACTCAAATGTCAAAGAAGAAAAGCTTCAAATCTATAGAGAAAAATTTGAGTAACTTAGAATGAAAGAAGATGGCAACATTGCTGCATACTTCCAATACGTTGATGAGATAACCAATACTCTGGAAGGATTGGGAGAGCCAGTTGATAAGAAGACTATTATACGAAATATTATTAGAACACTAATAGGGAGATTCAACCCAAAGGTATCGGTCTTAGAATACAGTGCAAATCTGGACAAACTCAGCAAAGAGGAATTACATGGAGTTATCATAGCATATGAAATGAGACTTGATGAAGAAGAGGGTACTTCGCATCTAGAAATTGCGTTCGTTTCATCTAAGAAAATCAATAGGAAAAACAACCTTCAATTGAAAAGACATGCACATGCAAGTGTGAAGAAAAGGGAGATAATGAAGAAGGTCTTTCAGATGAATAATATGCTTACTTTACGAGAAAACTAAAAATTGGTAAGGGAAAATTCAAAGGTAAAATTCCATTGATATGTTTCGGTTATGGTAAGGTTGGGAATTTCACAGCAAAATTTCCGAACAGAAGTGATGGCAACTCAAAAGGAAAGAAAGGCTTTAAGAAATTCAACAAGCAAGAAAAAAGAAAAGGATCTAAAAGGAACTTTCTCTCTAAAGAAGAAAGCTCATCATCCGATGAAGACAATGACAGAGAAGAAGAAGCCAATGAGAGAGTATTGTTTATGGCCAAGCACAATAAACAAGACATATCAAACAATGAAGAAGAAGGGTTGACCACACAAGAATTTTCTAAGGAGGCAATCAGGCTTATAAAAGAGCTCAAGGCTGAGAAGGTCCATTCCATTGCACTTGAAGAACAAGTTCAAGGTCTCAAAATTGAAGTTGAAGAACACAAATGTATTGAAGGGTCACTTCAAAAGAATTTGGAAGAAAGCAACCAGGAAAGGGAAGCATTAGAAGTCGAAGTAGTCTCGTTGCATAAGGAAGTGAAGAAGGGAAAAACTGTCCAAAACTATGCCAACAACTCAAGGGCATTGGAAGAACTCATCAACAATCAACGATCTTACAACGAGAGAACTAGCCTCGGTTACAAAGAAGAAGAAGCAGGATCTTCTACAACAAAATACAATGAGCCTATGAGATCTTACATGCATGTACACTTCATTGGACAAGATTCGCAAGAACATCCTTACAATATGATTCCTCAACGAAGATTTCCATCCAAGTACCTGTTGGGTCATAAAGGTGACTGTTACAGGCAACTTCAATGCTTCTCATTCAATTTTCAACCCAGGGGAAGTCTTGCTATTTCAAGAGTGTGAGCACAATATGTGCAAGTGATATCAAGGGCCAACTACTCTAAATTATCCTGAGGAAGACTATCTAATTCTCGAATTTCAATCAAATCAAAATGAAATGGAATTGTAAAATGATGTTTAACTATTCTACCGAAGTAAGCACAGAAAAGAGAAATCTACGATTGAACATCATACTAATGAATTGAACAGCAGTCCTAGTGAATTGAACAGCAGCTGTAATAAATTGAACATCAATTATTTATCTAATTTTGCAATGGAATTCTCTTTGTAAATTAAATATATGACATCTCTCTGAATCAATTAACAACTAAACGCCTTACAGTAATGATGAAAGGATCCAACTCTTAACTATATACAAAATTGAATAGCAGTCATGCTAAAACTAATGAAACAAGTATAAAAGCATTGGAAAATGATGAAAGCATCTAACAACTATGAAAGAATTGATTATAAACAAGGAAGCATGAATAATGAACTATTCTAATGAAAGAGAAATTTGTTGTATCTTATGCTCGCAATCCAACCAATTAAATGATATCTCATGAAATGTATTCGATGACTGAAACGTAAATTCTATAATTGAACGCATAGCACAGAGATTAGCAGAGAAACTCCCAGGGCTGGGCCCAAACCACCAGAAATCTACTGCTATGGAAAACTCAGAAATTTACTATAAAAAAATGCCAAGACCTTTATTAAGCTTAAAGTTAATACATTGATATAACTGGACAATCCTATCCCGATGCGTCTATTACAAAAGAAATTCTCTATTCTAATCTATCTATCTTGTTCGTTTTCGGCTTTTTAAAGGCGATTACAACAGTGGTAAGGGCATTTTCCATACGGGATTCTGCTACTTGTGGATGTCGTTTGATTTCTTCAAACGTGGAGGTGCCTTTCTGTCTTCCGCCGACCCATGGGAGTCATCATGATTTTGTTAGTCTCTGTCTAACAGTCGTCTTCTGGTTATCATTGATTCAACAGCTTTGTTTCCCTGTAAATAAAGATACAACAAGTCAATTTCCCCTTTTTAAACATCCCTTTTACCGTTAGTTCATTCATCCTGATTTTAGATTAATCTTCCTTTCCTTTACTGTTAAGATGAGGAAAAATTCCTAAAGGTGTATAGTAATTCATGCTAAAGGTAGGGTGAAAACGTACCTTATTTTCGGCCCAACAGTACCAACATACTTTTCATGGCTATTGTTATTCTTGTGGAAAATTTGGTCATAAAGATGTAGAATGTCACACGTACCCTAGGAACCAATAAAATTCGAGGAGATCATTCAAATATGAACCTCCTATTGGGGTTCCCATGTTCTAGCAAGTTTGGCAATACCAAAAGATGAGACAACATCAAAACCACTTTGGGACCTCAGGATCTAGCCCTCCTGGGTCAAGAGAGGGATCTCTCTATAAAGGCAAGGTATATGTCTTTGAAGCTTGATTTGAAGGTATTAAGCTAGTTATATGGCACAAGGTTTGTTTTGTTTTGTTTGTTTGTTTGTTTGGTTGTTGGGAAACATGAAGGAAGGGTTCAATATAAGACAAAGGGTGAGCAAAGAGTATTTAGGCAAAGGAAAGATAATTCAGAAAACACTCGAGACTATTGGGAAATGGAGTCATGAAAGGGTTTACTTGCTATTCAGTATTCAAAGCTTTCAATTGGGCTAGTCATCTAAAGCATAGGATCTTAAATATGATAGTGTGGTATGAAATGATAAGGAATGAAGGTGAATGACAAGGAAACCTCCAAGGTAACCAGTTAGGAATCAGACCTAGGGACAGGGCATGCCATTAAACACCTATGATCCAACTCCTAAAAGGTTAACTCTTTAGACAAAGGAAACATTAAATATTTAAACACAAAGGTGAAGGCCTGAGATCAGAGAGAGGCTTTGAACTCTCAATTCTTCAACATCCAACTTAAGGGAACTTAGAAAGGTTCAATTGATTGAAAAAGACCCTAGTGAGACAGAATCAACATTCTAAACTCCCATTATCCCAATTCTTTCAATTAAAACCAAACAAGAACATCTAAGAACATATTCATTAATTCATACATCAGTTAGCAGTGAATAACAGCTACTACACTGGTTAAATTATCTTGGATTAGTTCTCAGATAACACAATCAGTAGAAAACATCAAAGATAAGAAGAGCAAGAGCGTTAGGGTACTATGCAAGGGTATATCCTAAGCCAGGTTTCTGATTCTTACCAGAGAAATGAAATGTAATGAATTACAGTAGGAAAACAAAGACAAAGGCAGAAAACATCACCGCTGCCTTAAATCAGGATCCAAATAAATGTGCTTGTCATATTAAAGAGCAACACCAGTCATGTACAACATTATCCAATAGCTTGATATTCAGTCTAAAAACATCTTCCTCGGCCTATCTTACAATTTTACAAAGAGAACTATATCTCAAGAGAAACAGCTTACAATTCACAGATATTCGAACAACAACTTTCCTCATGAGTTTTTATATCTGAAAGAGAGGCAGAGGAGGTAGATGAAACACTAAATGAAACATTAAAACAGAAGTAGCAGAAGAGGGCTTGAGGCCCATTCTATCTTAATATCTATGCATTAATCTTCGGTACTCTTTGGATGAAAGAGTGGTCTTCGACAGGCTGATAATAACTCCAGGTATGTTCTTTGAGGTACTTTCGGCTGTAGTACTCTGCAGTACTCTGGTGAATAAAAAAAAAGGTAGATAAATGACTTCAGGTCTACCATACTGCATAACAAATGCTCTAGTAGCATTAGGACTTCTTTTAGGGTGGAAATCTTCTCAGGAACATGATGTAGAATAAAAACAGTATGGGTACTTTGTCCTTTCTCGGGAGGGAAACTTTTGCTGATGTGAAATACTAATAATGTTGTTTTCTATGCGTTAGGCCTCATTAGGCCTTCTGTGTTGATCACAAGGTATTCAATCTGGTACATTTTCCCTTTGAATAGTTAATTGAAGCTTAAAATCTTCAATTAGAGGCTTTAAAACTTTTAATCTTGTACCGATACTCTTTGCCGCTTCATTAACTGTCTCTGTCTGTGAAAATGGAGATTTAATGGCACAGGAAGTTTCACAGAGTAAAACACTGGTCTTTGATGAACATATTTCATTTAGAAACCTTCCCAAGGATTTTTTGCGAGATCTGGCTCTTGAAAATAGCCTTCTCTACACTCTGTGTCACTATAACAGTGATTGTGAGCAATGGCGGTTTCCACCGCCTTTAACCCTGCAATACACACAAAAATGTTAAGAAAATCCATGCGGAATGATGGTGGATGCAGTGGAAGGCTGTGAGAATGGCAGCGCAACAGAGATGAAAACAGTGGATGCAAGGGAAAACTGGTGAAAAATGCAGTGTAATGGCGAAAACCTGATCTGATGGAGGTTTGGTGGAGAAATGGCTGTGGACCGTTCAATCAGATCTAGAGGAAATGATCGATGGTGGAGATTGACTAATGGAATGACTTTAGAAGGTTGGGCGAAATGAAATAAACTTTGACGTAAAACATTAAATTTCTAATGTGAGCGGAGAAAAAGATTTTTTAATGTAAATCGTGAGAGTTTAGACTTTGGCGAAATACATAGAAAATGAATGAAAATGCAATGAAATGGGTTTGAATGGTGGGACCAGGCGTGGGCAGAGGGCGATTTAATATGGACCGTCAGATCTCAGGAGGAGATCGACGGTTGAGAAGACGCGATGAAGTTCTATGCTCACGCAATGAACAAATATGAATGGAATGCGAGATGACATGAGGGTCGTTGATCTGTGCAGATCAACGGTCGGGATTGCATGGAAGAAAGTCCATGAGCGGAAGTGGGGAAGTGTTCTTCCAGAAAAAATAGTTGTTTTCACGCGATAAAAGGCGGGTAAGGCGGTTTTCACTTTTCGAACGCGATATAAGTCCCTGGCTGACACGTGGCGAAATAAAACCGCCCATATCATGTAAATTCTAACTGTTAAAGCCTGGACACAAAATATGCACAATATTTATGTTGGCCGTTGGATTTAGGATCATGAGATCCGACGGTGATGGATGGAGTGCGATATGGGAACATGAGCGGTCAGTAGAGTGTGGGCCGATCAAAGGTGGTTTGATCGTGAGCCTTCCGATCTATGCGATGGACGGTCGATATCTGCAGCGGGAAAGCACAGGCGGAGGATATGGTTAGTGGGCAGGAGGAATCTGAGCCGTCAGATCAAGAGGGATGAACGGCTGTGATTCAATTGGAAGCGGAGGATACAGGGGCCAAAACTTCGATGGGATGAAGGAGCGATTGCATCTGGACTATTGGATCGGCAGCAGATCAACGGTTGTGATTGGATCGGAGGGTGACCAATTGGGGACGTGGGGCGGAATGAAAATAAATCTGGGCCGTTGGATCTGAATGGATGAACGGCTGAGATTCAATCAGGGATCGACCAATAGGGGCATCGGAGGGTGGCACATTTTAAAATCCCCGATTGGCGATGAGCGCGGCGCTGCGATCGCCGTTGGATTTAAAAGTGAATCGATGGTGGAGATGGCCATCGGAGGGCTTACAAAGGAGTGTGAAGGGGCGCACCATGGGCTTTGCGCGGGCCATCAGATCTTACAGATCGACGGTGGATATTTCTCCCGAGACTCATAGAACAAAGTCTTCCTCGCATCAGATATTTTCATTTATGTTAGACTCGATCTTGTCAGTTCTCCGTCAGAGTCAAATTCACCAAAGTTCATTTCTCCTCATTTGCAGTTATTAATGCCATTTTGGTCAAAAAGAGTCAATTTAGTTTCTGAGTCCAGGGTTTTGTCTTCAGAAGTAAAACAACGCTTGCAGGCTAGAGGGAGGTTCAATAAGTTTTCATTTCAGGATTGTCATCGTAAAAAATGCTCGAGGATGCTTCTTCTTCAAAACAGAGTTTTGAAGAAGAAGCTGTCAAATTTTTTTTAAATGTATAATTTTTCAAAGTTTTTAGTCATGAAATGCTTCAAACGCCACCATGATCCTTGCCAAATTCAAAATCGGTCATCCCTGCAAGCAAACACTAGATTCATCATCAGCTCAAAAGTCGGAGGAAACAAGAAAACAAAGCAAAATTTTGAATCATTACAAAAATGGGTCTTAACAAAGCAAAAATCGAAAATCATGACTTTATAAAGAGATTTCTATATGTATCAAATGCCATTTGCATCCAAGAAATCAGCTGAAGTCGACTTGGGCAGGTGAGACGGCGAAATTGGATTTTGGAGCTAAGATTGTGTGTTTGTGTGCACGCGGCGCATACGAAGAGGGCGCGGCGCACTGGGAAAAAATTGACAGTGTGAATTATCAAGGGCGCAGCGCATCAGACCAACGCGGCACATTGGGTTTGCGTGTGGCGCGTTGAGCCTGTCAGCCTAATGTCATCATCGCTTTATGATTTTTTCACACATTTCTTGAGACCTTTCAGTTGCCTGGAGAGTCACAAAAAATACAGAGAGTGCTGGAGGCATGCTGCTTTTGTGCTAGCGTACTCCTTGATCCTGCTAAACACAGATCAGCATAATGCGCAAGTTAAGAAAGAGATGACAGAAGAGGACTTTTTCAGGAATAACAGGTGCATTAATGGTGGAAACGATCTTCCAAGAGAATTATTGTCTGAACTATACCATGCTATTCTGAGCAATGAAATTTGGACATTGTATGATCAAAATCTAGCTATTCCTGAGATGACACCAAGCCGGTGGATTGATTTCATTCAGAAATCTCGGAAAACACCTCCTTACATTCTTTGTGATTCTAGACCTTTCCTTGATCATGACATGTTTTCTATCGTATCAGTTCAACCATTTCTGCCATGTTAGTGGTCTTTGATCACGCAGAGGATGAAGATGTTTCGAAAGAATGTGTGGATGGTTTTCTTGTTGTGGCAAAAGTGTCAGCTTGCCATCGTTTGGAGGATGTGTTGGATGACTTGGTGGCTTCTCTGCGTAAATTCACAACACTTTTGAACTCATCTGCATCTGTTGAAGAGCCTGTTCTTGCCTTTGGCGATGATACAAAAGCAAGGATGGTGACTATTGCAGTTTTCACAATAGCCAATAGGTTTGGGGACTATATTCGGAATGGATGGAGGAATATCCTTGATTGTATTATCATATTACACAAGTTAGTTCTATTGCCTACCTGAAATTGCAAGTGATGCAGTTGATGATCCAGAAAATGCAAATGATTCTACACATGGGAAAGTTTCCTCTGGGGATCCATCTATGTCTCACATACCCTCAATAGGCACACGCCGGCAGACAGTCAAATCTAAAAATAAACGAAGAGTATCTACCCCAGCAGAGAAATAGGAACAGATTTCCTATTTATGACTTCAGTTAATAATTCAAATGGATCTGCGCTCCAGTTTTTGGTCTTTTAGTTAGTCATCAGAGAATTTCAAGGAGAACGTTGTTCTCTTTTCTATTTTTAACTTCAGTTGAAACAGCTCCTCATTTTGGATCGATCTGTTTTCAACATTAGAGTTTATTTATTGTATTGAAAACCATTTGTCGAGGGAGTTCTGGCAGAGGTGTGTGGAGGAAAAATTAGTGTTTCACTGTACAGTTTTGACAGAGAAATAATTAAATGGCGTAGCTCTGATTTGTAAGATCCTTGCGGTATGAGTTTAGCAATTGTGTCTTTCTTTCCGTTTCATATGTAGCCTGTGATGTTTGACATTTCATTCATTATCATTTCTAATTGAATGCTTTTAAGTAGAAAGGGTAGAATTCAGCGTGCTGCTCTGCCTTGGAGAAGCGTTCATTTTTTGTGTATGTTTTCTTCTGTTGAAAAGGATTCATGTATGTATGCCCTTTTCACCTTCTTAACAGTATTTCCACTTCATATTAAATTAAATTTGATTGCTGAAACCTCATGTCTACCTCGCCTTATAAAATATCCTGTGCCTTTGATTAAATCTCTCTGCTTCATGCTGTTCCTTGGCCCCATACAGCCCAGAAAACTCAGATATTCATTAAAACCCCTTTTCCTATCAATTTACTAGCCTAAAATCAGTTTCCATTTTGAGTCATCTCAGACCCTATTGCTCATTTTTACTGAGTTGACCCGGAGAGAGCCCTCTCCTGTCCTCGTAGGGCTAGCTACGAGGCTGAGCTTGGTTTGATGTTGCCTCGAGTTTTGCCTCCTTCAGCCTGAGGCAGATTCGAGCGCTAACATAGTGGCGACTCCACTGGGGAACATTTCCTCCCCGGTAAAGGATGACAAAGTTCAGATCTGATCGTTGATGGTGAACAACAGTCAGACACCGCAAGGCTGAAATCATTCACCTAGCGACTTCATTCACTGAAAATCCAAGAATCAATCCTTCGTGGTGACTCCACTGCAGAGAGATCAGTAGCTTCAAGATTGTCAATATGGACCGGATTGCAAGAAGATACGCTCCCATGAGCCGAGATCACATCCCAGGTTTTCCGAATAAGATGCCCAAGGTGGATTGGCTTCAGAATTTGGCTATGTTCAAAAACGTGGAGGGTAATGACGCTGCTCTTCATCTGTTGAAATTTCACATTCATGTGCATAAATTAAAGGGCGGTTTTCTTGAAGACTGTTTGATGAAGATGTTTATGGCTACCCTGGAAGATGAAGCCCGATCTTGGTACGAAATCTTGCCATCTGCTTCTATCTATTGTTTAAGGGATTTTCATATGATATTCTTTGAAAGATATAAAGAAACATATCCATCCTTGATTTTAGTTCAGAACTGTTGTAGCCATGTTGATAGTTTTATTGAAGATCTTGAGAATTTTTATGGGGATAATAAATTGATGGATGGAGAAATCCTGGAAGCATTATATGAGAATCCATTTCAGCAGCCCACAAAAATCTTAGAGGATACTTGTGAAGATCAGCAGGTTGAAGATTTCCATATGATTGAAAATGATGGAAGAGAAAGTATTGTTTCAGATCTGTCCATAGAAGAAGACAGCATGCAGGGAAGTCAAGCTTCAATTTCAGAATGTGATGCAATCAAGTCAGCTACTTCAGGTTCAGATTCAGATCGTGATGACCAAGAATACCTTGTGCTGAATCCCATCAAGGAGAATTCTGCTGTTGAAATCATCTGGGATGCAGAAGACACAGTTATGGATCCAAATGTTCTCAGTTCAGTAGAATACAGCCTTCATGATGAGGTAATCCAGTCAGTTTATGAAAAACAAGATCAGACCTTCGTTCAAGTAAGTGAAGAAGTTCCTTTGGACAAATCTTTAGTAGATGATAGAAATGATAGTGTTGGGTTTCAGGAATCATCTGAAATTTCTTTTCTTATGATTGATGAATGAAATGAGAATCCGGTTGTCATATCATATGAAAATGACCTACAGTATATTCAGACTACAGAAAATCAGAACATTCAAGACTGCCTTTCAGACTCTTCTTCGTATGTCTCATGTTTTGAAATGTTTTTCCAAGAGGAGAGCTGCCCACCTATTTATTCAGAATGTTTTGAAGACCAAGAACAGACTGTTATTGAAGGGAGATTAGAAGCAGACGCAAAGGACACCTTGTTTCTTCAGCAGGAAGAAAATCTTCATGTTTTTCAGGATCCATTGGCAAATCTGTTGCAGTCTGCAGTGAAGGTGATTATTGATGTGTTCAGTGATGAAGGAGATCATGGTAAATTATGTTTTTGGATGCTCAGTTACCAGTTTTTATTGTTGACCATGAGATCTGATCGGGAGAATCAGTCAAGAAGCTATCTGCTTGATTGGTTACATTGGAAAGCTCATTACACCTGATTGTACATATTTCATTAGTATGCAGGTGGTTGTCATCATGATTCCAAATCTTGATGGACTGCTGCCTTTTTTCAAAAGATTTGTAAATACTTGTTTTAGTCAGTCATGAGTCATTTGTTGAGTCAGTTTTCAGTCATTTCAGTCAAGTTTCAATCAGTCAAATGAGTCAAAGGTTTTTTGTCGATTTGTCAAATAATGGATTCCATTGCCCAATGGATGAAGGCACTGTCTGCTCTTCCAAAGATCTACTATTCTTGGCACCTCCACGAAGCTAGAGCTACCATCCCCATTGGAGCCAATGTTAGACTCGATCTTGTCAGTTCTCCGTCAGAGTCAAATTCACCAAAGTTCATTTCTCATCATTTGCAGTTATTAATGCCATTTTGGTCAAAAAGAGTCAATTTAGTTTCTGAGTCCAGGGTTTTGTCTTCAGAAGTGTAAAACAACACTTGCAGGCCAGAGGGAGGTTCAATAAGTTTTCATTTCAGGATTGTCATCGTCAAAAATGCTCGAGGATGCTTCTTCTTCAAAACAGAGTTTTGAAGAAGAAGAAGCTGTCAAATTTGTTTTTAAATGTATAATTTTTCAAAAATTTTAGTCATGAAATGCTTCAAACGCTGCCATGATCCTTGCCAAATTCAAAATCAGTCATCCCTGCAAGCAGACACGAGATTCATCATCAGCTCAAAAGTCGGAGGAATCAAGAAAACAAAGAAAAGTTTTGAATCATTACAAAAATGGGTCTTAACAAAGAAAAAATCGAAAGTCATGACTTTATAAAGAGATTTCTATATGTATCAAATGCCATTTGCATCCAAGAAATCAGCTGAAGTCAACTTGGGCAGGTGAGAGGGCGAAATTGGATTTTGGAGCTAAGATTGTGTGTTTGTGTGCACGCGGCGCATACGAAGAGGGCGCGGCGCGCTGGGCAAAATTTGACAGTGTGAATTATCAAGGGCGCGGCGCATTGGGTTTGTGCGCAGCGCGTTGAGCCTATCAGCCTAATGTCATCACCGCTTTATGATTTTTTCAAATTCAAATAATTTTTCCGCTCCAAGTGCTGCAAGAATTTACAAAAATGTTTGATTTTTTTGACACGACACTTCACACATTTCTTGAGACCTTCCGGTTGCCTGGAGAGTCACAAAAAATACAGAGAGTGCTGGAGGCATGCTGCTTTTGTGCTAGCGTACTCCTTGATCCTGCTAAACACAGATCAGCATAATGCGCAAGTTAAGAAAGAGATGACAGAAGAGGAATTTTTCAGGAATAACAGGCGCATTAATGGTGGAAACGATCTTCCAAGAGAATTATTGTCTGAACTATACCACGCTATTCTGAGCAACAAAATCTGGACATCATATGATCAAAATCTAGCTATTCCTGAGATGACACCAAGCCGATGGATTGATTTCATTCAGAAATCTCAGAAAACACCTCCTTACATTCTTTGTGATTCTAGACCTTTCCTTGATCATGACATGTTTTCTATCGTATCAGTTCAACCATTGCTGCCATGTCAGTGGTCTTTGATCACGCAGAGGATGAAGATGTTTCGAAAGAATGTGTGGATGGTTTTCTTGCTGTGGAAAAAGTGTCAGCTTGCCATCGTTTGGAGGATGTGTTGGATGACTTGGTGGCTTCTCTGCGTAAATTCACAACACTTTTGAACTCATCTGCATCTGTTGAAGAGCCTGCTCTTGCCTTTGGCGATGATACAAAAGCAAAGATGGTGACTGTTGTAGTTTTCACAATAGCCAATAGGTTTTGGGACTATATTCGGAATGGATGGAGGAATATCCTTGATTGTATTATCAGATTACACAAGTTAGTTCTATTGCCTGCCCGAAATTGCAAGTGATGCAGCTGATCATCCAGAAAATGCAAATGATTCTATACATGGGAAAGTTTCCTCTGGGGGTCCATCTATGTCTCACATACCCTCAATAGGCACACGCCGGCGAACAGTCAAATCTAAAAATAAACAAAGAGTATCTACCCCAGCAGAGAAATAGGAACATATTTCCTATTTATGACTTCAGTTAATAAATCAAATGGATCTGCACTCCAATTTTTGGTCTTTTAGTTAGTCATCAGAGAATTTCAAGGAGAACGTTGTTCTCTTTTCTATTTTTAACTTCATTTGAAACAAATCCTCATTTTGGATTGATCTGTTTTCAACATTAGAGTTTATTTATTGTATTGAAAATCATTTGTCGAGGGAGTTCTGGCGGAGGTGTGTGGAGGAAAAATCAGTGTTTCACTGTACAATTTTGACAGAGAAATAATTAAATGGCATAGCTTTGATTTGTTAGATCCTTGCGGTATGAGTTTAGCAATTGTGTCTTTCTTTCCGTTTCATATGAAGCCTGTGATGTTTGACATTTCATTCATTATCATTTCTAATTGAATGCTTTTAAGTAGAAAGGGTAGAATTCAGCTTGCTGCTCTGCCTTGGAGAAGCGTTCATTTTTTGTGTATGTTTTCTTTTGTTGAAAAGGATTCAAGTATGTATGCCCTTTTCACCTTCTTAACAGTCTTTCCACTTCATATTAAATTAAATTTGATTGTTGAAACCTCATGTCTATCTCGCCTTATAAAATATCTTGTGCCTTTGATTAAATCTCTCTGTTTCATGCTGTTCCTTGGCCCCATACAGCCCAGAAAACTCAGATATTCATTAAAACCCCTTTTCCTATCAATTTACTAGCCTAAAATCAGTTTCCATTTTGATTCATCTCAGACCCTATTGCTCATTTTTATTGAGTTGACCCGGAGAGAGCCCTCTCCTGTCCTCGTAGGGCTAGCTACGAGGCTAAGCTTGGTTTGATGTTGCCTCGAGTTTTGCCTCCTTCAGCCTGAGGCAGATTCAAGCGCTAACATAGTGGCGACTCAACTGGGGAACATTTCCTCCCCGGTAAAGGATGACAAAGTTCAGATCTGATCGTTGATGGTGAACAACGGTCAGACACCGCAAGGCTGAAATCATTCACCTGGAGACTTCATTCACTGAAAATCCAGAAATCAATCCTTCATGGTGACTCCACTGCAGAGAGATCAGTAGCTTCATGATTGTCAAGATGGACCAAATTTCAAGAAGATACGCTCCCATGAGCCGAGATCACATCCCAGGTTTTCCGAATAAGATGCCCAAGGTGGATTGGCTTCAGAATTTTCCTATGTTCAGAAACGTGGAAGGTAATGACGTTGCTCTTCATCTGGTGAAATTTCACATTCATGTGCATAAATTAAAGGTCGGTTTTCCTTAAGACTGTTTGATGAAGATGTTTATGGCTACCCTAGAAGATGAAGCCCGATCTTGGTACGAAAGCTTGCCATCTGCTTCTATCTATTGTTTAAGGGATTTTCATATGATATTCTTTGAAAGATATAAAGAAACATATCCATCCTTGATTTTAGTTCAGAACTGTTGTAGCCATGTTGATAGTTTTATTGAAGATCTTGAGAATTTTTATGGGGATAATAAATTGATGGATGGAGAAATCCTGGAAGCATTATATGAGAATCCATTTCAGCAGCCCACAGAAATCTTAGAGGATACTTGTGAAGATCAGCAGGTTGAAGATTTCCATATGATTGAAAATGATGGAAGAGAAAGTTTCGTTTCAGATCTGTCCATAGAAGAAGACAGCATGCAGGGAAGTCAAGCTTCAATTTCAGAATGTGATGCAGTCAAGTCAGCTACTTCATGTTCAAATTCAGATCGTGATGACCAAGAATACCTTGTGTTGAATCCCATCAAGGAGAATGCAAGCATTGGAAATCATAGGATAGTTTTGTACACGATTATGGATCCAAATGTTCTCAGTTCATTAGAATACAGCCTTCATGATGAGGTAATCCAGTCAGTTTATGAAAAACAATATTAGACCTTCGTTCAAGTAAGTGAAGAAGTTCCTTTGGACAAATCTTTAGTAGATGATAGAAATGATAGTGTTGGGTTTCAGGAATCATCTGAAATTTCTTTTCTTATGATTGATGAATGTAATGAGAATCTGGTTGTCATATCATATGAAAATGACCTACAGTATATTCAGACTACAGAAAATCAGAACATTCAAGACTGCCTTTCAGACTCTTCTTCATATGTCTCATGTTTTGAAATGTTTTTCCAAGAGGAGAGTTGCCCACCTATTTATTCAGAATGTTTTGAAGACCAAGAACAAACTGTTATTGAAGGGAGATTAGAAGCAGAAGCAAAGGACACCTTGTTTCTTCAGCAGGAAGAAAATCTTCATGTTTTTCAGGATCCATTGGCAAATCTGTTGCAGTCTGCAGTGAAGGTGATTATTGATGTGTTCAGTGATGAAGGAGATCATGGTCAATTATTTTTTTGGATGCTCAGTTACCAATTTTTATTGTTGACCATGAGATCTGATCGGGAGAATGAATCAAGAAGCTATCTACTTGATTGGTTACATTGGAAATCTCATTACACCTGATTGTACATATTTCATTAGTATGCAGGTGGTTGTCATCATGATTCCAAATCTTGATGGACTGCTGCCTTTTTTCAAAAGATTTGTAAATACTTGTTTTAGTCAGTCATGAGTCATTTGTTGAGTCATTTTTCAGTCATTTCAGTCAAGTTTCAATCAATCAAATGAGTCAAAGGTTTTGTGTTGATTTGTCAAATAATGGATTCCATTGCCCAATGGATGAAGGCGCTGTCTGCTCTTCCAAAGATCTACTATTATTGGCACCTCCACGAAGCTGGAGCTACCATCCCCATTGGAGCCAATGTTAGACTCGATCTTGTCAGTTCTTCGTCAGAGTCAAATTCACCAAAGTTCATTTCTCGTCATTTGCAGTTATTAATGCCATTTTGGTCAAAAAGAGTCAATTTAGTTTCTGAGTCCAGGGTTTTGTCTTCAGAAGTGTAAAACAACGCTTGCAGGCCAGAGGGAGGTTTAATAAGTTTTCATTTCAGGATTGTCATCGTAAAAAATGCTCGAGGATGCTTCTTCTTCAAAACAGAGTTTTGAAGAAGAAGCTGTCAAATTTGTTTCTAAATGTATAATTTCTCAAACTTTTTAGTCATGAAATGCTTCAAACGCCGCCATGATCCTTGCCAAATTCAAAATCGGTCATCCATGCAAGCAGACATAAGATTCATCATCAGCTCAAAAGTCGGAGGAAACAAGAAAACAAAGCAAAATTTTGAATCATTACAAAAATGGGTCTTAACAAAGCAAAAATCGAAAGTCATGACTTTATAAAGAGATTTCTATATGTATCAAATGCCATTTGCATCCAAGAAATCAGCTGAAGTCGACTTGGGCAGGTGAGAGGGCAAAATTGGATTTTGGAGCTAATATTGTGTGTTTGTGTGCACGAGGCGCATACGAAGAGGGCGCGGCGCATAGAATGTGCGCGGCGCACTGGGAAAAATTTGACCGTGTGAATTATCAAGTGCGCGGCGCATCAGACCAACGCGGTGCATTGGTTTTGCATGTGGCGCATTGAGCCTGTCAGCCTAATGTCATCACCGCTTTATGATTTTTTCAAATTCAAATAATTTTTCCGCTCCAAGTGCTGCAAGAATTTACAAAAATGTTTGATTTTGTTCACACGACACTTCGCACATTTCTTGAGACCTTCTGGTTGCCTGGAGAGTCACAAAAAATATAGAGAGTGCTGGAGGCATGCTGCTTTTGTGCTAGCGTACTCCTTGATCCTGCTAAACACAGATCAGCATAATGCGCAAGTTAAGAAAGAGATGACAGAAGAGGACTTTTTCAGGAATAACAGGCGCATTAATGGTGGAAACGATCTTCCAAGAGAATTATTGTCTGAACTATACCACGCTATTCTGAGCAATGAAATCTGGACATTGTATGATCAAAACCTAGCTATTCCTAAGATGACACCAAGTCGGTGGATTGATTTCATTCGGAAATCTCAGAAAACACCTCCTTACATTCTTTGTGATTCTAGACCTTTCCTTGATCATGACATGTTTTCTATCGTATCAGTTCAACCATTGCTGCCATATCAGTGGTCTTTGACCACGCAGAGGATGAAGATGTTTCGAAAGAATGTGTGGATGGTTTTCTTGCTATGGCAAAAGTGTCAGCTTGCCATCATTTGGAGGATGTGTTGGATGACTTGGTGGCTTCTCTGCATAAATTCACAACACTTTTGAACTCATCTGCATCTGTTGAAAAGCTTGTTCTTGCCTTTGGCGATGATACAAAAGCAAGGATGGTGACTGTTGTAGTTTTCACAATAGCCAATAGGTTTGGGGACTATATTCAGAATGGGTGGAGGAATATCCTTGATTGTATTATCAGATTACACAAGTTAGTTCTATTGCCTGCCCGAAATTGCAAGTGATGCAGCTGATGATCCAGAAAATGCAAATGATTCTATACATGGGAAAGTTTCCTCTGGGGGTCCATCTATGTCTCACATACCCTCAATAGACACACGCCGGCGAACAGTCAAATCTAAAAATAAACGAAGAGTATCTACCCCAGCAGAGAAATAGGAACAGATTTCCTATTTATGACTTCAGTTAATAATTCAAATGGATCTACGCTCTAGTTTTTGGTCTTTTAGTTAGTCATCAAAGAATTTCAGGGAGAACGTTGTTCTCTTTTCTATTTTTAACTTCAGTTGAAACAGCTCCTCATTTTGGATCGATCTGTTTTCAACATTAGAGTTTATTTATTGTATTGAAAATCATTTGTCGAGGGAGTTCTGGCGGAGGTGTGTGGAGGAAAAATCAGTGTTTCACTGTACAGTTTTGACAGAGAAATAATTAAATGGCGCAGCTCTGATTTGTAAGATCCTTACGGTATGAGTTTAGCAATTGTGTCTTTCTTTCCGTTTCATATGTAGCCTGTGATGTTTGACATTTCATTCATTATCATTTCTAATTGAATGCTTTTAAGTAGAAAGGGTAGAATTCAGCTTGCTGCTCTGCCTTGGATAAGCGTTCATTTACTGTGTATGTTTTCTTCTGTTGAAAAGGATTAATGTATGTATGCCCTTTTCACCTTCTTAACAGTCTTTCCACTTCATATTAAATTAAATTTGATTGCTGAAACCTCATGTCTATCTCGCCTTATAATATATCCTGTGCCTTTGATTAAATCTCTCTGCTTCATGCTGTTCCTTGGCCCCATACAGCCCAGAAAACTTAGATATTCATCAAAACCCCTTTTCCTATCAATTTACTAGCCTAAAATCAGTTTCCATTTTGAGTCATCTCAGACCCTATTACTCATTTTTACTGAGTTGACCCGAAGAGAGCCCTCTCCTATCCTCATAGGGCTAGCTACGAGGCTGAGCTTGGTTTGATGTTGCCTCGAGTTTTGCCTCCTTCAGCCTGAGGCAGATTCGAGCGCTAATAATTTACAAAGGCAAAAGCGCCCCGCTCTAACTCTCCGATGCGATGCGATAAGCACTTTATGCTTCAGTGCTTGGTCTTAGCGCTTATTTGCATGGAGGGGAAGTGGTTAGGGGCTGGCCGAAAGGGGCTAAGCCTGTTATATGTTAAAAAATGGGTTTTTTAGTCTAAAAACAGGGTTTTTAAGGCTTAAGAGAGGTTTTCGGTGAGGGAAAAATGGATTTTTAAGCCAAAAAAGGGTGTTTGTAAGGTTTAAAGGGGTGATGGGATGATTTAGAAGACTTAGGAAGGGATTTTGGGAGTTAAAGGGGAAACTTTGAAAAGAGGAAAAAAGGATTATAATGGGGAAATTTTGCAGGGATACAAGGGGCAAATGGAGGCTTTTCTGAGCATAATTTTTTTACAGGCAGTGAGGCTTTTTTGATGGAAACAGTAGTGAAGATCTTTTCAAAGGCAAAGGACACACAGAGGCTTCAAGAATGATAGATTTACATAGGAAATGTATCTCTTGAAGGCTCATAAAAATAATTAGCCACCTTTTTTCCTGAAAAAAATTCATAGGTGGCTAACAGTGGCTCCACATGGGGATGGAATCTTCTTGAAGGTGTCAAGAATTCAGAAAATAATCTTTAGAGTAGGCCAGATGCCTGATTTTTGAACCATCTTTCTTCTTTGATTCAGCTGTTACAAACATGATGGATATTAATCAGCAGAAAACATTCCCCGAACAATCTACCCACCCATCCTACAATCCTAACATTTTTTCTTCAAGGTGCATTTGAATTTGCAGACCTTCTTCATCATTTTTTTTTATTGAAAGCAGAAACAAACTAGTCCAATTCTACCCTTATTACTCCATGAGACCAGGTTAGACTGTTGGCCTCATAGTTTCTCTACCTAATCTAATATCTGCTAGGATTAAACTGTCTAGCAGATTTCTTCTCTACATTCTACAATAGAAATTTAAAAACAGTCAAACCAGGATTAGACATTCTGGTTTGATGTGTGTCCATGGCATAAACACAGCTACACATGAACTGAAATTGTAGAAAATTGAAAACAAAATCTTGAAGGCTTGAAATCTTGAAACTTTGAAGCATCCTTCTTTCTTTTGTGACTCAAGTTTTGAGCTTGTTAGAGTCACTTTCTTCTTCACTTCAACTCTGGTTTTGGGCTTGTTAGAGCTGATTCTTCTTTCTTCTTTGCTGGTTCAGATTTTGAGCATATTAGAACCAACTTCTTTACTTCCTTTGGCTCAAGTTTTGATCATGTTAGAGCCAATCTTTTGCACTTCAAAGGTTCAAGTTTTGAGCATGTCTAAACCTCTTTTTCTCTTTTATTTTTTGAAACATTTTCTCTTTTTCTTTGAAAACAAAACACTGCAATGGTATTTACAATGGAAATGAAAACTGTAAACTTGGAATCAGCAATAGTAATGCTTGAGCATCCTGCCATTGACAGGACCCCCAAACAGATCTGTACCATCTAGCTCTTGCAGAAAAAAGGCATTTTGACCAATGGTGGATTGTATGATGTAAGGACCCTGCCACAAATTGTCAAATTTGCCATGCTTTCCTTTGTCTTCTCTCCTAGAGTCCCATTTTAGAACATTATCTCCAATTTTGAAGTCACAAACCTTTTTTCTTTTGTCAAACAACTTCTTTATATTTTCTTGTACTTTCAGAGCCCTGTTGTAGACTTCTTCTCTTGTTTGTTGGAGATGAATTGTTTGATTTATCCTCCTTACCATACTGTCCTCTTCTGTCTGAATCTCTTGGACTAGTTTGATAACTGGTACCCCAAGGCTGGTTGGAAACACTGCCTCTGTTCCATAAACAAGCTGATATGGTGACATTCCAATGGATTTCTTCGTTGTTAGTCTATTAGCCCACAAAGCATGCACCAACTTGTTATGCCATTATTTCTTATTCTCTTCAAGCAGCTTTTTTATGATGGTCACCAAGCTCTTGTTTGATGATTCAGCTAACCCATTACCTTGTGGGTAATAAGCAATTGAATGACCGAGTGCTATCTGATACCTATGACAAAAATCAATCATTTTCTTGGACCCAAAAGCAGAAGCGTTATCAGTGATTATCTTTCTTGGGCAGCCAAGTCTAGAGAGGATGTGCTCTTCTAGGAACTTAATGATAACAGCCTCTATCCATTTTTTGAAATAGTCTGTGGCTGTAAGGATCCACTTGTGTTGTGCAGAAGAAGCAGGGTGTATTTCTCCTATGAAATCTAGGCCCCATTGTTGAAAGGGAGCCTCAACAGTAATGGGTTGTAATGGTAAAGGGAGGAGCTTTCTTTTGCCCTCAAAAATCTGGCACTTATGGCAGGCAATTATCATTTTATGGATGTCATTGAAAAGAGTAGGCCAGTAATAGCCAGCTCTAAGTATTTTGTTAGCAGTGGCTTTCCAGTTTAAATGGCCTCCACACTCTCCTACATGGAACTCCTATTTAATCCTCTCTGCTTCAGTTTCAGGCAAACATTTAAGCAATAGACCATTTGCATTTTTCTAGTATAAACACTCATTCAGTATGCAATAGTTTTTGGCTTTTAACTTTAGGAATCTAGCCTTAGTCTTTGATGAATCAGGAGGGGCATTGAGGTTTGTGAGCACATACAGCATATCAAAATACCAAGGAGAGTTTTGAAATTGTTCTTCAACAGTAGGATCAGGAAATCCTTCATGTTCATCTAAGGCATTCACCATGTTTATGTCAAGGCTTGCAAGTTAGATTCAACCATTAGTTGAGTTAAGCCCTGACCTTTGATCAGTTTTGTAGGTTTTATTTCCAAGTCATACTCTAATATTACAGCAATCCATTTTCCCCTCTTTCCATCGGGATCTTGGGACAAAATGTCTTTTACCACTATGTTAGGCATGTAGGCAATGATGTGAGAATGCAGTATATACACCCTAAAGTATTTCAAGGCCTTTACCAAGGCATAGGCTTGTTTTTCCATTATGTTATATTTTAAGGGTGCATCCCTCAGAGCTTTGCTGAAGAAATAAATAGGCTGTTCCATTCCCTCTGGATTTTTCTGCAGCAGAACTGCAGCCACTGTGTGCTCGGAGGAAAAGGAAAATATCAGGAAATCTTTTGAGAAATCCGGGCTGATTAGGACAGGTGCCCGGGTGAGTGCAAGTTTAACTAATTCAAAATATTTTTTAGCCTCTACAGTCCACTTAACCCCTACACCTTTTTTCAGCATGTTCGTCATATTCCAGAGGTGTTCAGCAAAGTTGGGAATAAACCTCCTTAAGAAGTTAATTTTCCCAATAAAGGACTGCAACTCTTTTATGTATCTCGGGTGGGTAATCTGCAGTATTCCCTCAACTCTTTTCGGGTCTTTCTTAATTCCCTTCTCTGATATAATATGGCCGAGGAGCTTACCTTCTTGAAGCCCAAACACGGTCTTCTTGGGATTTAAAGATAGACTGAACCTTCTACATTTTTCAAAAACTCTTCTCATATGTTTTAGGTGCTCCTCATCAGTCTTGGAATAGAATGTTATGTCATCCAAATAGATGACAATGAAGTGCCCTATTTCCTCCGAAAAGGCTAATTCCATTGCTCGTTGGAAGGTCGCACCAGCATTCATTAGTCGAAAAGGCATTTTTACGTACATAAAAGTGCCCCATGGAGTGGTGAAAGCTATCTTTAGTTGGTCTTCTGGGAGTACTAAAACTTGGTTATAGCCTGAAAAACCATCTAACGGGGAGATCCTTTTTGAGCCCACTACCCCATGTAGGATATGTTCCATCTTTGGTAAAGGGTAATTGTCTTTAATTGAAGCTCTATTAAGGTTCATGAAATCAATGCACAATCTAATCTCACCTGTCTTCTTTCTCACAGCCACAAGGCTGGAAACCCAATCGGAGAACCTCACAGGAACTATAATTCCTGCCTCGTACATCTTCTTGATTTCCTTTTCAACTAGAGGCAGTTGTTTCGGGTTAATTCTGTGAAGTTTCTGTTTGAAGGGTTTTCTGTTCTCTTTCAAAGGGATTTTGTGTTGTATAATGTCTATATCGTAGGCCTTTAAGTCCTCGTAGCTCCAGGCAAACACATCGATGAACTCTTTGAATAAGTCAATATATTTCTTTTTCATGTCTGCGGGCAAGGACTTAGCCAATTTAATCATCTTAGTTTTATCCTCGGTGCCTATGTTGCATTCCTCGATATCAGAGTCTGAGTGTTCTATAGTGGCTTTCTTTGCTACGTCGTCGAAATCAAAAAGATCCTCTAAAGGTGCTAGTCCTCTAGGAATATTCTTATCTTTTGACTGCAGCACCTCTATTTCCTCTTTTCCTGTGTTCTTATATTCTTCAGTGGTATTTCCAAGTTGCTCAGTTAAAGTGTTTATTTCTACGTTATGTGGTGATTTTTCTTCATCGGGGGGCTCTTCGCTCAGGCAGCTTTCATTATATTTAGAGTCTGAATCGAAGAATTCAAACTCATTCCTGCCAATCAGGAAATCCTCTATTTGCTTGTCGCCCTCAAAGACCTGCCAATATTTCTTATTATCAGGCACTGCAGGTCTATATTTTGTCTGAATGATGATTTTTTTTTCACTAGAATACTTATGATATGAACTAGCTATGCAGGCTAATCCATTTGCAATTATGTTTTGACTCCTAGGAACAAACACCAATTCATACTCTACAAAGGTTTTTAATAAATCTATAGCATCATTCCTGTATGCCCTCAATCTAGAGTGTTTAGCTATATACTCTTCATTCACTTGTTTTATGATTAACTCAGAGTCTCTGTGCACAGCTATCCTTCGGGCTTCTAGTTTTTTCAATAGATTCAAGCCTAGGATGAGGGCCTCATACTCTGCGATATTGTTTGTACATTTGAATTTCATATTGAAGGCATGACTCTCAGCATACTCACTCTTGGTGTTATGTAACCACACTCCCGCTCCTGTAGTCTTTCTAGTGCAAGACCCATCGAAATTAATTCTCCATAAGGGATTGTTTTCAATTTTATCATCATTTTCCTCCCTAACGTTGGTTTCACTGTCATGCTGTAATATGGGGTCTGCATTGTGGTGTGGAGTGTTTTTTTCTTCATGATGTGTATGGAGTTCATAGAGATGACTAGTTGGTTGTTCACAGTCTTGGTTTTGTTTACTCTGAGTTTCAGATTTAGCGCACTGTCCAAAGGTTTCTTCTTCGTTTTCTTCTAAGTCCAGAGTGGCCATTATGTTAAAATCCATGGGCTCTACTCTATTGTTTGCATCTCTGTTTTCTAGCTCTGGCTCGTCTATGGATTCATCATTGCAAAGGATAAAGGAGTCCATATCTGTGTGTACAGAGTACAAGGGTGAGTTTTTGGGTTTTTCAGGGCTGCTAACCATGAACTTCATTTGTGCCTCTCTATATAGTCTCCTAAGCTGGCTAAAGATAGGGACTGTGGCATATGAGCCATCCATCTGCATTGTACCTCGCAGCTTGGCTCCCCATGACCTTGATAGTAACATTCCATACTTAAGTGGCACATCTGCCACTACAACATCCATAACCATGCATTTGGCTGGAATTTGGGTCAGGTTCACACACAGATCTTTGATTAGGCCAAGGAATTTTACTCTGCTAGAGTCAAATGAATATAAATCTTTATAAGGGCGAGTTATATCTAGGCCTAACCTCTCCATAACTACCTTAGGCATTAGGTTGTGTGATGCCCCAGAGTCATGCATTGCGTTGTGAAGGATCTTGTCATGGATATTGAGGCTGATATAAAAAGGAGGTACTACCCCTTCCTGAAACTTCCCTTCTATCTTTGGACCAAACAAAAGGGTTGGTTGATCATCACTTAGATTGACAGTGTCACTGTTTTCACTTAGATTTAAAGCTTTCAGAATTTGGCCCTTATATACATCCTGAGTGGCTAGCTCAGAGAGTGGGACAGAAATTTTAATTTTAGCAATCTCACTCTCCAAATTGAAAGGTGATTTACTCTTTGTAAGACTCGACTCTGTTTTGTTAGCCACTACTTTAGTGGTAGAATCAGTGTGTTGATTCTCAGTATATACATTGTTTGCAACTGTTTTATCAGGAACACTAGCTACAGTGCTAGTGCTACTGGTTTGTTGACTTTGTTTATCAGTATTTTGGTTGTCTTTTTCTTTGTTCTTCCCAAAACTCTCAGCTACTAATTTGCTACTTTCAGTAGTCACTTTAGAAGTTTTCTCAGGCCTTTTCTTAATGGTAATCTCGGAATTTTTTGGTTTGGAATTGTCTAAGGTCTTCTTGCTTCTAAGTTCATACTGCTCTCTGACCTGCATGATGGCATTTTCAAATCCTAGCCTATAATCCTCAGATTCTAACCTTTCCTCATCCCAATGTGAGTGTGAGGTCTGATCATCTTCTGTGGAACAGTTGTTGATTGAGTTGTCTATTTCCAACATGTTTATTGTGGTTCCCTCGGACTCTTCTATTATCCCCTTCTCCTCATCAAGAAAGTTCTCTTGAAATGGGGGTATAACTTGTTGATAATAGTCTCTCTGTCTGTTTGGGGGATTGTTTCTCCTAAATTTCTAGTTCTGGTTATGATTTTGGTTTCTGTTCTGATTACTGACTGTGACAACCATTTTTTCCATCATTTTCTCTAGCCTTTCCATGTTTTTGGCTAGATTGTCATACTTGGGATCAGATGTGGAAGCTGATGTGTCATCCCTATATGTTACCTTTTTCTCAGACCTCATTCTGGCTCTTTTTTCAATCAGGTTAGCCTCTACACTCCCTGCTCCTTTTTGCATATCTTCCAATGTATTGTAATCTCTCTCCCTAAGCTGATAGGCCATGTCAGCATCAAAGCCTTCAGGATATTTCACCAAAGCCATATCTTGGGGAGTTTTCATGTGTGGAGGAAGAGTGTTGTAAACACTATTAAACCTTGTAGAATAATCATGGACACTCTATCCTACATTTCTTTTAAGATTCTTGTATTCTGCTAAGATTTGGAGAGGGTTGGTCTTAACTTCCCATTTGTTTATGAAGGATTGATATAAAGAGGGAAGATCATGGATACTATTGGGAGGTAGGCCTTTAAACCACTTCTTCACATCACCTCCTAAACTCTGGGCAAAGATTCTCATCTTGACTGTCTCATCATCTATCTCCATATAGTCAAAAGAATCTTCCATCCTATCAACATGGTGTTGAGCTGTGGCAGACTCTTTTGCAGTGAAATGTGGGATTTTTTACTGATAATCATTGGGTAGAGGCACTAGAGGCTGTGGTAACACCAGAGGTGAATACCAGGTTGCCATGATGATATTCTGAGGGGGTAAAGGATTGGCTTGAGCAACAGGTATGTGGATGACAGGAATACTAGGACCAGCAACACTTTGTTGAGCTGATTTAGGATGACAGAGCCCCAAGTTTTGAATGAAATTAATATCTGGAGGTGTATATGGAGGGGTCTCTCTATCCCTAATATGTTGACCAATATGAGATGGTGAACCAAGAATCTCAAGGTCTGACTGGTCTAGAGCACTGAATGACCTAGTTCTAGGTAAACTGCTTAGTGAGACTAGATCAAAATGAGTGTCTGATAGAGCTGTAAAGTTTTCTGGTGCAGAGTTAACTCTATGGATGTGTCTGGAAATAGTTGGCTTCCTAGGGGTGGGAGATTTCCTAAGAAGGCTCTCAGGGTTGTCAACTATTTTAGGTGGGTTTGGGTTAGGATAAGCTCTTGTATGAATGGTTCTTGAAGCCATTATGTTTATCTTCAAACCAAGAAGCTTAGTCCTACTTGTTACTTCTAATATGGCTAATGTTGTTATGAAGGCTGGTCTCCCAGTGGAGTCTTATGATAACCGAGAAAATCAGCAGGCCTACTGATCACCAGTGGAGTCTTTAATCATTAAGGAACTATGGAGTCACCAGGTGGAAGGTTTAGAATGTTTCAATAAGGTTATTGTCCACCACAGTGATTAACCACCAAACTCAAGCTACTATGGTCTTCTTTGAGTTCCTAAAAGTGTTTAAAGGTGTGTTTTACTCAAAGCGTTCCCCAGTGGAGTCGCCATTATGTTGGGGTTCCCATGTTTTGGCAAGTTTGGTAATACCAAAAGATGAGACAACATCAAAACCACTTTGGGACCTTAGGATCTAGCCCTCCTGGGTCCATAGAGGGATCTCTCTATAAAGGAAAGGTATATGTCTTTGAAGCTTGATTTGAAGGTATTAGGCTAGTTATATGGCACAAGGTTTGTTTTGTTTTGTTTGTTTGTTTGTTTGGTTGTTGGGAAACATGAAGGAAGGGTTCAATATAAGACAAAGGTTGAGCAAAGAGGATTTTAGGCAAAGGAAAGATAATTCAGAGAACACTCGAGACTATTGGGCAATGGAGTCATGAAAGGGTTTACTTGCTATTCAATATTCAAGGCTTTCAATTGGGCTAGTCATCTAAAGCATAGGATCTTAAAGATGATAGTGTGGTATGAAATGATAAGGAATGAAGGTGAATGACAAGGAAACCTCCAAGGTAACCAGTTAGGAATCAGACCTAGGGACAGGGCATGCCATTAAACAACTATGATCCAACTCTTAAAAGGTTAACTCTTTAGACAAAGGAAACATTAAAGATTTAAACACAAAGGTGAAGGCCTGAGATCAGAGAGAGGCTTTGAACTCTCAATGCTTCGACATCCAACTTAAGGGAACTTAGAAAGGTTCAATTGATTGAAAAAGACCCTAGTGAGACAGAATCAGCACTCTAAACTCCAAGTATCCCAATTCTTTCAATTAAAACCCAACAAGAACATCTAAGAACAGATTCATTAATTCATACATCAGTTAGCAGTGAATAACAGCTACTACACTGGTTAAATTATCTTGGATTAGTTCTCAGATAACACAATCAGTAGAAAACATCAAAGATAAGAAGAGCAGGAGCGTTAGGGTACCATGCAAGGGTATATCCTAAGCCAGGTTTCTAATTCTTACCAGAGAAATGAAATGTAATGAATTACAATAGGAAAACAAAGACAAAGGCAGAAAACATCACCACTGCTTTAAATCAGGATCCAAAGAAATGTGCTTGTCATATTAAAGAGCAACATCAGTCATGTACAAAATTATCCAACAGCTTGATATTCAGTTTGAAAACATCTTCCTCAGCCTATCTTACAATTTTACACAGAGAAGTATATCTCAAGAGAAACAGCTTACAATTCACAGATATCCGAACAAAAACCAACAACAATTTTCCTTATGAGTTTTTATATCTGAAAGAGAGGCAGAGGAGGTAGATGAAACACTAAATGAAACATTAAAAGAGAAGTAGCAGAAGAGGGCTCGAGGCCCATTCTGTCTTAATATCTATGCATTAATATTCAGTACTCTTTGAATGAAAGAGTGGTCTTCGACAGGCTGATAATAACTCCAGGTATGTTCTTCGATGTACTTTCGGCTGTAGTACTCTGCAGTACTCTGGTGAATAAAAAAAAAGGTAGATAAATGACTTTAGGTCTGCCATACTGCATAACAAATGCTCTGGTAGCATTAGGACTTCTATCAGGGTGGAAATATTCTCAGGAACACGATGTAGAATAAAAACAGTATGGGTACTTTGTCCTTTCTCGGGAGGGAAACTTCTACTGATGTGAAATACTGATAATATTGTTTTCTGTGCATTAGGCCTCATTAGGCCTTCTGTTTTAATCACAAGTTATTCAATCTGGTACATTTTCCCTTTGAACAGTTAATTGAAGCTTAAAATCTTCAATTAGAGGCTTTAAAACTCTTTAATCCTGTACCGATACTCCTTGCCGCTTCATTAACTGTGTTTGTCTGTGAAAATGGAGCTTTAATGGCGTAGGAAGTTTCACAGAGTAAAACACTGGTCTTTTATGAACATATTTCATTTAGAAACCTTCCCAAGCATTTTCTACGAAATCTGGCTCTTGAACATAGCCTTCTCTGCGCTCTGTGTCACTATAACAGTGACTGTGAGCAATGGCGGTTTCCACCATTTGTAACCCTGCAAATACACACAAAAATGTTAATAAAATCCATGCGGAATGATGGTGGATGCAGTGGAAGGCTGTGAGAATGGCAGCGCAACAGAGATGAAAATGGTGGATGCAAGGGAAAACTGGTGAAAAATGCAGAGTAATGGTGAAAACCTGATCTGATGGAGGTTTGGTGGAGAAATGGCTGTGGACCGTTCGATCAGATCTGGAGACGATGATCGATGGTGGAGATTGAGTAATGGAATGAATTTAGAAGGTTGGGCGAAATGAAATAAACATTAACGTAAAACATTAAAGTTCTAATGTGAGCGGAGAAAAATATTTTTTAATGTAAATCGTGAGAGTTTAGATTTTGGCGAAATACATAGAAAATGAATGAAAATGCAATGAAATGGGTTTGAATGGTGGGACCAGGCATGGGCAGAGGGCGATTTAATATGGACAGTCAGATCTCAGGAGGAGATCGACAGTTGAGAAGACGCGATGAAGTGAATCGACGGTGGAGATGGCCATCGGAGGGTTGAGAAAGGAGTGTGATGGGGTGCGCGATGGGCTTTTTGCGGGCCATTAGATCCTACAGATCGACGGTGAATATTTCTCCCGAGACTCATAGAAAAAAGTCTTCCTCGCATCAGAGATTTTCATTTACAAAGGCAAAAGCGCTCCTCTCCAACTCTCTGATGCAATAAGCCCTTATTGCCTCAGCGCTTGATCTTAGCGCTTAGTTGCGTGGAGGGGAGGTGGTTAGGGGCTGGTTGAAAGGGGCAAAGCCTGTTATATTTTAAAAAATGGGTTTTTTGGCCTAAAAACAGGGTTTTTAAGGTTTAAAAGAGGTTTTCCATAGAGGGAAAAATGGATTTTTAAGCCAAACAAAGGGTGTTTGTAAGGTTTAAAGGGGTGATTGGGATGATTTAGAAGACTTAGGAAGGGATTTTGGGAGTTAAAGGGGAAAATTTGAAAAGGGGAAAAAAAGGATTATAATGGGGAAATTTTGCAGGGATACAAGGGGCAAATGGAGGCTTTTCTGAGCATAATTTTTTTACAGACAGTGAGGCTTTTTTGATGGAAACAAAAGTGAAGATATTTTCAAAGGCAAAGGACACACAGAGGCTCCAAGAATGAGAGATTTTCATAGGAAATGTATCTCTTGAAGGCTGAGAAAAATACTTAGCCACCTGTTTGCTTGACAAAAAATTCATAGGTGGCTAACACCTCCCAGGGCTCAACGAAACATCAATAGATTTGAATATTTAAGAATAATATGGAATGTTACAAATTTCAAAACTTTGTGCACATAGCTAGAGACTATAGACTTGAAAATCCTCCAGAAGAATCTTCGAAGCCACAAAACGAACGAACATGGAAGAAGGAGAAGACTGATAATTGTGCTCTCGCTCTCAAGGCTCAAAACAACAAAGATGTGTGGTATGTTGATAGCAGTTGATCAATGCATATGACTGGATATAGAAGGAAATTTGTATCTCTGAAAGAGAAGAAGGATAGAACTGTATCCTTTGGAAATGATGGATCTTCAAATGTTATAGGATCAGGTACCGCAACTCTCGAAAGCAAAGATGTTATAGCCAATAATGTTCTATTGATTGAAAACATGAATCACAATCTTCTCAGTGTTGGACAAATGTGTGATCAAGGACACATAATGCTATTCAACTCCACAAAATGTGAAATCAGGAAAGGCAGGTATGGTAAAATTGTGGCTACAACAAGTCGAGCTCCAAATGACATATATGTTCTGGATGAAACAATTAAAGCATCTCTACTAGCTAAAGAAGATGAAATCTGGCTATGGCACAAATGAATGGGTCACATAAACTTTGACAATCTTGTCAAGATAAGAAAAAAGGAAGCAGTACAAGAAATGTCGATAATCTTAAAACCTTCCAACACACTATGTAAGGTCTGTCGGCACGGAAAGCAGACAAAATTCCAATTTAAAACAAAATAACACTTTGCATCACATCCATTGGAATTGATACATACTGATCTATGTGGTCCTGTGAGAAAAAAAGGCTTAGATGGAGAATTATATTTCATGTTAATGATAGATGACTATACAAGGATGACAACCATCAGTTTCCTAAAGAAAAAATCTGAAGCATTTGAGTGCTTTAATATCTACAAGGAGTTGGTCGAAAATGAAATTGATTTGAAAATAAAGTTTCTAAGATTAGATAATGGCGGAAAATTCACTTCCAAATTATTTCAGCAATACTGCAACAAAAATGCATAAAAAGACAATTTTCAATAGCACGAACACCTCAGCAAAATGGAGTTGCTGAAAGAAAGAACATAACTGTACAGGAAATGGGTAGAACAATGTTGAAGGACTTAAAATTGGATGAAAAATTCTGGGTTCAAGAAATTGATACGACAAACTTCATTATCAACTGATGTCTTCTTAGAAATAATTGCAACAAGACCCCATATCAATTATGGAAAGGAAAAAAAGCTAATGTAAAATATTTCAGAATCTTCGGAAGCAAATGTTATATCAAAAGAGAATATCAAAATTTGGGTAAGTTTGAATCACGTGTTGATAAAGGTATCTTTGTTGGTTACTCATGCAAAAGAAAGGCCTATAAATTCTATAATCTAAGAAGAAAACAGATAGTGAAGAGCATAAATGTTACATTTGACGAAGATGGTGTTCTAACGAATAATGATGAGGATCTAGAATATTTGAAACTTGAGACAGAGGCTAAAAAAGACACAGAGAAAATTCCAGAGCAAGAAGCAACTATCAACCAGGAAGAAGTAAATAATGATCATCAAGATATACCAAAACAACAACAAGAAGCTCCTCCAAAGAGAATAAAATAATGGATTCAAAAGAACCATCCATCAAATAAAATCATTAGTGACATAAATGAAGGTCGATAGCTTTGTTCATCACAACAAGCTCACATTGCTTTTCTAGCATCCTTTGAGCCTAGTAGTTTTGACAAAGCCAGCCAGAATGAGCATTGGGTAGCAGCTATGAATGAAGAATTGGATCAAATCGAGAAGAATAACACCTAGGAATTAGTTCCACAACCAAAAGATAAAAGTGTCATTGGGACTAAATGGGTGTTCAGGAACAAATTGAATGAAGATGGACAGGTTACCAGAAACAAAGCAAGGTTGGTTTTCAAAGGCTATGCACAAGTGGAAGGAATTGATTTCGATGAAACATTTGCACCAGTTTCTAGAATGGAAGCCATCCGAATGTTTCTTGCCTATGCATGTTCAATAAAAATCAAAGTCTACCAAATGGATGTTAAGTCAGCATTTCTAAATGGCGAATTAGAAGAAGAAGTTTACATCAAACAACCTGAAGGTTTTCTACTATCAGAAAAAGAAGATTATGTTTGCAAGTTAAAGAAGGCTCTATATGGTCTCAAGCAGGCTCCCAGAGTATGGTATGCTCATCTTGATAGATATCTACGTCAACAAGGGTTCAAGAAAGGTACTGTTGATAACAATCTTTATGTACAAATAGATAAATATAATTTAATAATCGTTGAGGTATATGTGGATGATATAATATTTGGTAGCACTGATGATCAACTAAGTAAGAACTTTTCTACAAATATGCAAAGTGAGTTCGAGATGTATTTACTTGGCGAGATGACATACTTCTTAGGGCTTCAAATATCTCAACAAGAGAAAGGAATATTTATATGTCAAGCCAAGTACATCAAGGAAATGCTCAAGAAATTCAAAATGTAAGATTGCAAACCCGTCCTTACTCCGATAGTAACAGGTTGCAAATTGAGCATAGACGACTCATCTAAGGATGTGAATCAAAGGTTGTACATATCTATGATTGGTAGTATTCTATATGTAACAGCCTCCCGAACAGATGTTATGCAAGAAGTTGGACAAGTAGCAAGATTCCAAGCAGCACCAAAAGAATCACATATTATTGTTGTCAAAATAATTTTTCGATATCTAAAGGGCACAAAATAATATGGCTTGTAGTATCCCAAGGGTAACAATCTCATTATTCAAGCCTTTACAGATGCAGATTGGGCAAGAAGCATTGATGATCGTAAGAGTACTAGTGGAGCAGCATTCTATCTAGGTGGTTGTCTCATATAAAAAGAAAACCTCATTCTCGTTATCTACAGCGAAAGCAGAATACATTGCAGTGGTAGCATGTTGTACTCAAGTCCTTTGGATGAAAAAAACTTTGCAAGATCATCAAGTACAATTTAGTGAGCCTATTCCCATTTTCTGTGACAACACCAGTGCCATCAGCATCTCCAAGAATCCTATCATGCATTAAAAAAAAACACATTTCGATCAAATATCATTTTGTTAGAGAACAAGTCGCTGAAAATAATATCAAACTTGAGTATTTTGGTACAAAAGAACAAATCGCTGATATATTCACTAAACCTTTACCTCATGAAGCATTTGAATATCTTTGTCGGAAGCTTGGGATTCTCCCAAGATCTCATTAGATTTTCCTTATTCAAAGGGGGAGTGGAAGTGTGTACAGGTCTGCAGGATGGTTTTGTGTCAGGGGGAGTGGAAGTGTGTACAGGTCCACAGGATGGTTGTGTGTCAGGGGGATTTACCCTTTGCCATTGATGTCAAAGGGGGAGAGAATGTTTTAGGAAGAGTTGTCATGATCGCAAGGGGAGTACTTGTGTTTCCATCAATGCCAAAGGGGGAGATTGTTGATCAGAGGTTGTCATTGATGTCAACATAAGCAGCACCAGGGGCTACCCCAATATTGCATGGGAATTTTGACCTACCAAATTACTATATTCTGAGTCAAGAATAATTTTGATGGTTTCTACTTGTCCAGATGTTTCCATTGATATATGGTACGCCACGTAATTCTTCACGGTTTGAGAAATATTCATGTTTGAAGTTTGTAACCACAATTAATGGGCTAAAACCCCATGGGGTTGTGGCATGGGTCATTGAAAATTCAATAATTAAAAAATTTTAAGCTCCTAAAATCCCTCCCACATTCACTTGTTGAAGCCCCTCTCAACCTAAGCATTTATATAAATTGTGATCCTCATATCCTCCTTATGTAGGGATTTCACTACCTGAAACAGGTCATCGTGGAATTTGTGCTCTAGATTGTTTTCTACAAAGGTTCAGAAGCTGAAATTTTTATGAGGCGAATCTGAAATCTTGAGGAAGCTCCTGTACAAATTTTAGATCACGGTGCACAATATTTTCGGAGATATGATCTGTGGAATGCATTGTTTTTGCAGGCTCCTGAACTTCATCTCAAAGAAGTGACCTTGGGAAAATCGTCATAACTCTATCTCTCTGAGTATTGGATTGGACTTCTGTAAAAAGTGACAGATAGTGCACGCACTATAGTTTTCTCTATATCAATTTCAGAGTCGAATGAAGAAACACTGACACGTGGAACACTGTACAAGTCCGCTCTACTGAAACAGTCTATAATTAGGTCATTGTTAGAGATTGGGCATAACTCTCTCTTGAAGAATCCAAACTGGATCAAACCTGTGGAATTTGAAAGAAGACTCACAATACTAATATAGAACCAAAAATCACATATTGGGGAGCTGAAATAATAGATATACACCATATTCAATATCGAGATCCTAGAAGGAAAGAAAAAGCTAGATCATGTGTTGTCAAGGGCTGCAAAGGACCAGAATTTCTAGGGCAGAAAACCAAAGCAAGGTGCAACAGAGGGTAGCAGGACAAGAGAAGAAATCAAGTTGCAGAACAGCAGCAAGAAGTTCAGCACATGAAATCTTCAAGTGGGCAGCACTGCATACAGTCATTGTAAAGGTATCATTGTACTAAGTCATTGTAAATGCATCATTGAAAAATTGTACAAGTGTCTATCTGCCAAGAGTTGAAGAGGCGGTGTCGGGGGGTCTAAGATCATCATTAGGTTGTTTTGTCATATTTGGGGTTATGTTCTAATGTGTCTTCTTCTTCTACATAATTCTATATCATTGTAAAGTGGAACATTTTCCCTGGTAGGGAGTCCATTCTTGTTTTATTCTTCTATAGGGTGGTAGGATGGTGCTAGGTTGGTGCATGAAGTCACCAACAGGTTCAAGCCTATGAAAAATTTAGGGTGGTAGGGTGGCGCTAGGGTGAGTTGTAGCTCATTGGGTGTTGGGGCATCCATTCAGTTCACTACTAAAGGATCTTAGGCGTTGGAGCGTCCATCCAGTGGGAGCTAGAGAAGAGTGCTTTTCTAGATTCTAGGAAGTTGGAGCTTTAATTTCAATTGGAATTGAATATTAAAGAATTATTAGAAAAGCATTCAGGTGGTTTTTTTCCCAGAGAGGGTTTCCACCTTAAAAACTGTGTTCATTTGTGTTCCTTTTGTTTATTTCTATCATTGTACAAACACTGATAATAATTGAATATTAACTAATGCTATAATTGAAAGGAATACTGATTCACCCCCCTCTCAGTATTTCCAACAAGTCTTCCATCATGTCTACATGCAATGTGCACCCTTTCCATCATGTGTGCATTAAATGCACAACTTCCTCCATCACTTCATCATGAATGCTCTATGATCTTACATTAGATTCCCTCCATGATCTCAGTTGACTGATTCAACCTCTATGATCTATCTCATTAATGAGACATGATCTCCACTCCTTTCACATTAGTAGTTTCTCCACTACTCCATTATGTAGATCTATGTTAAATTAATCCACATTCACATATAAAAATTGGATCTTATTCATCCTTGAGGATTATGGGTCCCTCCACCCTTTTATTTACTTAATTAATTAAGAAAATTCTAAACTCTAATATTCCAAATATCATGTCAAATTTTGGGAATGTTACAGAGGATTCCGTAATGACATTTGGATTAACAGGAGGAAATAAGAAGTTGGATGAAGCCCTGCAAGATATAGATGCGCTGGTCTTCAATGAGTCCCTTCCTAAGAAAGAGTGTATTATGCCAGCCTAGGATAAACAGATACAAGATATTGTAAACTGCATAAATTTGTCAATAGGAGACTGTGATGAGGATCCCCGAAATATCACTATCCCAGAGTTAGAAGGGGAACATGGCATGGCAAGGCCTTCGCTACAGGTGGAAAGTTACCAAACCATTGAAACTAAAGAAATTTAACATTGCCACGGAAAAGCAGCCTAAGATGGCTAATATTGGGGATTACTAGGTTGATGACACAGTGGGAAAGATTGCATAATTGCTGACCGAATATCAAGACCTATTCCCCAAAAAGTTCTCTGAGCTCAAAGGGATCGTAGGAGATATGGGAATTATGAGGATTACCTTGAAACTAGACGCATGGCCTGTCAAACAACAACCCTATCGCCTAAACCCTAAATACAAATTGAAAGTTAAGGAGGAAATTGAAAATATGGTGGCCGCTGGTATCATTGAACCAGTGGAACAATTAGATTGGGTAAGTCCTATGGTGGTCCAGGAAAAGAAGACAAAAGGAGAGATAAGGATATGTGTAGACCTACTCAAGCTGGATGATGCCTGCGTACATGATCCCTTCCCTACACCATTCTCTGATGAAATTCTGGATAATGTGGGAGGTCAGGAAGCTTACTCATTTACTGACGGGTTTTCGGGGTACCATCAAATCCGTATAGCCCCCGAGGACTACAGTAAGACAACTTTCGCAACTGAGTGGGTCTCATTCCAATACACGGTCATGCCATTCAAACTAAAGAATGCCCCTGCCATCTTTTCACGCATAGTTGTAGTAGTATTCAAGGAATTCATCCATAAGTTTCTGGAAGTTTACTTTTACGATTGGAAATTTTTTGGGTTACTAAAGAACCATGTGTCAAACCTATGCATGATGCTGGATGCCTGTAGGAAACACAAAATTTCACTCAAAAAAATGCATATTCTGTGTCCCATTATGGATTCTATTAGGGCACGTGGTGTGTCACCAGGGTTTGATGGTTGACCTAGCCAAATTCGCGATTATCATCAATTTGGCAGTCCCCACTACTGAGAAACAGTTGCGCTCCATCCTAGGCCACACTCAGTACTACTTAAATTTTATTCAAGGATACGCCTTGATTACTGCCCCGATGGAGAAACTGCTAAAGAAGGATGTCTCATTTTTTTGGGATGATGAATGTCAGAAAATCTTTGAACTATTAAAAGAAAAGATGATAACTGCACCTATTATTATATTCCCTGATTGGGAAAAATTCTTTCATGTACATGTGGATGCATCAGGGATTACATTAGGAGTTGTCTTGGCACAACCTAGAGAAGGGGACATTGATCACCCAGTGGCCTTCGCTAGCAGGAAGCTTTCGAGTGTAGAGTGTAACTATTCCACCACAGAGTGTGAAGGGTTGAAAATGGTGTATGCTCTACAAATATACAGGCACTATTTATTAGGCAGACACTTCAAAATGTTCATAGATCATTCAGCTTTGAAATACTTGGTTAATAAGCCTGTGTTGGGGGGGAATATTTGTAGGTGGCTACTGTTGTTTCAGGAGTACAATTTTGAAATCATTGTGAAAGTAGGGAGGTGGAACGCCGGGCCAGACCACTTGTCCAGGATCAAGAATGGGGAAGAGCCAACTAACCTGGAAGAAGGATGACCCGATGCACGGTTGTTTTATATCAAGGTGGTTGACGAGCACTTTACCGATTTTATCCAATTCTTGACCACAGGAAAGGCACTCGATGGCTATTCAGTACTGCAGAAAAAAGAACTGGTCGCCCGCATAGACGATTTTACTATAATCGCGGGACAATTCTACAAGTTGGGTGCAGACGAGGTGATGCAAAGGTACGTACTCGAACACGAGAGATAAGCTATCTTGGCTGAGGCCCATGGAGGAATTGCGAGAGGACATTATGCAGGTAAAGCTACTGCGCAAAAAGTATTAAGGGTCGGGCTATGGTGGCCCACATTGCACAATGATGCCCATGCGTACTCTCGGGCCTATGACATGTGCCAACGAACTAGGAAGCCCTCACGACAAGATGAGATGCCCTTGCAACCATAGATGGCCCTGCAAGCATTCAAAAAATGGGCCATAGATTTTGTCGGACCTATCAATCCCCTAGGAAAAAAGACCAGTGCCCAGTATATCATCACTGCCATGGATTATGTCACCAGATGGGCGGAAGCAAAAGTTGTCAAGGATTGTACTATGGATAATGCTGCGCACTTCATTTTCGAACATATTCTGACTAGGTTTGGTTGTCCGAAGATCCTGATAAGCGAGATAGGTACGCATTTTTTAATGAAACTATCATGGTTCTGACTGAGGAATTCCATATCCACCATACGAAGACTACCCCATATCATCCAGAGGTGAATGGGGCCATAGAAGCCTTCAATAAAATTTTGGAACATGCATTCACTAAGGTATGCAATGCTGACTGTAGCAACTAGGACGTATGCATCCCCTCTGTATTCTAGGCCTATAGGAATACGTGTAAGAAACTCACTGGAAAAATGCCCTTTCGAATGGTCTATGGGAAGGAGACCTTCATGCCTATGGAATACATCATTCCCAGCCTAATCATCTCATCTTTCACAAACATGGCAGACCCAGACATCATGGAAGAGCACCTAGCGCAGCTGGTGGCCCTAGAAGAAGATCGGTTCATTTCTCAGTTCCACCAACAGGTTCAGAAGGCTCGCGAAAAAGCATGGCATGATCAACACATTCGACAGAAGGTATTTATGGAGGATGAATTGGTACTAATTTACGATATCCAGTTTTCGCGACACCCACGAAGTTTCGTAAGCACTGGCTGGGTCCGTATATAGTGAAGGAAATTACCAATGGAGGTGCGGTCAGATTGGCTACATTGCGCAAAGTTTTTTTGCCAGAATGGAAGTCATCTGAAACCCTATAGGGACTCCTCAGTGCCGATCAAATGACAATATGGCCGGAGTAGCTTTATAATAGATGTTGCGCACATCAAGCCGCGAAAACAAATCCAGGATCGATGGATGCGCAGGGATGATGCGCAGGGCAGGGGGTGCAAGGGGGTGCGATGCAGGTGCATGGGTTATGCGCGGTGGAAAATACTAGCCATTGAAACAAGGCATTGGTGTGGAAAACGAACTTTACCGTTTAATGGAACGGGAAATTGGAAATTAATGTGGTGAGTTATGAGGATTTTTTAACGTTTCCGCAATGATAGATTGCAATTAAAGCTAATCCGGTCGTTTTCCACCCTCATGGGCTATAAAAGGAGGATCGTCAGTCACAAGGGATTGGTTTTTTGTCTGAAACTCTCGCTCCTTGGCCACGTTGGTGAATCTCGTCTAGTCTGTATAATTTCCATCCGCATGTCTGAGCGGGTTACTCCTTCTAACAGTGGCAACCCCAAATTTATCTTCTGAGCAAGAATAACCACTACAAACCCTAATGAGTCACTTCCTGTCACAGCTTCCAGGGAAGTTGGATCTGACGAGGTATTAGAAGTAACCCCTGAAATGGAGAAGGTAGTCTCTACCCCAGCAAAGTGGAAGGGCAAGGGAAGGGTGAAGGGCACAAAGACAGGGAAGGTAAAAGAGGTGAAGTGGGTTGGGGTGAAACCTCGTATGTCCCATCAAATTGTGCATTCCCCCCGGAAAGCGTCCAAGGGATGATCACCTGATTCATCAAAGCGCCCTATGATGATTACGGAGGAAGCCATGCATTTGACTCCGCTAACCTGGCTGGCACCTTATGTTAAGCCAAGCAAGCCAGTGACATGCTCCCCCAAGAATGTTGATGTCATCCGCACCTACCTTCAGACACCTCTGGTCCCAGAGGAGGTGCCCCTACAAGGAGAGATGTTCAGCTGCCTCCCCCTCATTAAATTCGATGATCATGATCTGGGCAACATAGACACCTTCCCTTCAATAGCTCTGGAGTTATACCTTGAAAGGGTAATGGATGGAAACGTACCAAAGGTTGAGCCAATGGCGTGGGTATGAGGGTTGACTGGGTTGGGGATCTTAAACTTGCTGTGCATCCCCCACTTTGGTCGATACAACATCACCATCCTAATTCTTTGCCAGCTGCTGGAGCTAGTCCACGATGGGTGCTTATGGATCTAAGATCGCATACTGATTGATGCTGCTTTAATTCACTGAATCACTGGCCTCCCCATGCAGGGGCAAAGTCCTAAGGAAGGCATTGGCAATAAGTTCGAGCTGCAGATTGATGAAGACGTCCGGCAAAAATACCATGTCGCTCGAAACCAATGAGGGTTTCAGATTGATACAATCAGCAATCCAGGGATGCTCATGGGTACCATGCTACTTGCATGCAAATTGATGCGCAAATTTTAGGCAACGATCACCCTCACCTACGTAATTCAACTCGCTGGTAGACACGAAAAGGGCATCTACTTCAACTAGTCGCAGTACCTTGTTGATAAATTTCTCGACAATGTGTGCGAGGCCTAGGATCAAGGAAAATATTTCTAATACTCCTGACTGATACTGTTAATTGCCTTAGTTGTGTGGGAGACACCTGAAGAAGTAGTATTCCCCTCTCTCGAGCCAGGCATGTGTGAAGGATCACAGTTTTCTAACCTCTGGGATTCAAAGGATCCCAAGCAAGTCAAGGAGAATAAGGTCTTTTGGGTACTATATGCTCGAACCTTGGCCGCGGTAATTTATTCCCAATTGCGCTTGTCCCCGATGGTCTACAAAAAATACAAGCATATCGCGGCATTCCAGGTGATCATGCATAATGTGGAGGTTCAGGCCCATAGAGATCCCGCTTGGTATAACCTTCCATATATGGCCACAGAAGCAAAGATTGACCAAATAATTACAAGTTGGCCACCTGAGTGGAAGATATCAGCCGAGACACCTAGCCTAGGCACAATAGGCGCATCCGGCCACAATGCAACCTCAAAGGATACTACTCTGCCCGCTACAACGAAGGATTCAGCGGTTCCTGCTACAACGCAGTGCACGACCCCCACCATGCCCGCGAGTGTTATCGTGCAGAAAAAACTAGAGTCCCAGCTGGATCAGAACCATAACGGGCTTGATGGTGTATACATGGCATCCCCGCATGGTCTCAAACACACCAGTGAACCACCTATGGGGCCCCAAAAGAAGTGTAAGGCTATTAAGCCTGGCGCAGACGCAGAGGTTACGTTGACAAAGGATGACTTTAAGAAAATTATCAACGTTGTCACCATCGCATCCGAGGATTGTTGGGCTACTTTGGAAGGACAACACAAGGCCACAGTAAAAAATTTTCAATCTACGCTACAGGCTCTCCGGATAAATGCAGACATCGTTCAAGCAAGCATGGATCAAGCGAGGCAGCGTCAAGTGAGCATGGATCAAGCGAGGCAGAATCAAGCAGGACAGCCAACTACAGTTATAGCCCTGACCACCATCATGGATAGCTGGATCCGCCCCCTCCCAGGCGCAGCTTTTGCAATGGTACCCGCAGAATTATGCAGCCAAGTCCAGGCATGCTCTTCAGTTGATCTCGATTTTAGGCGCTTGACGGGCCCGCAGATGCACAACTTATTTACCTCCATTGTTGGTGAGCTTCAGCATAGAGAGCTGCAAACGCAACAGTACCTTAGTGAGGCCAAGAATACTATTGTGACTCAAGCTGCTGAAGTCGCCGAAGCCCAAGATGCACACATTTCTGCCATCACGCATGTTAGCCACCCATAATAATTTGTCAAAGCAAAAGGGTGGCTAAATATGTTTCTGGGCCTTCAAGAGAAACATTTCCATTGTAAATCTATCATTCTTGAAATCCCATATGTCTCCTATCCTTCAGAAAACCTTCACTGTTGTTTCCATAAAAGAACCTCTAAACCCTGCTGTTTACTAAGAGAAAAAACTGCTTAAAGGCCCCATTTTCCCTCATTTTACTCCCCCTTTCACTCAGAAATTCCACCATTTTCACCTTTTTCCCCTTCATAAATTCCTTCTAAAAAACCTCCCATTTACCTCTCATTCCCTCGAATTCCCCTTAAAAACCCTGTAAAATCCCTTTATGAGGTTTAAAATTCCATTTTCTCCCTTATCGGAACCTTCAAAATCCTTTGAAAAACCCTTGAAAATCCTAAAAAATCTTCATTTTTTTCTAAGGCCTTAAGCCCCTTTCAGCCTTAGCCCCAGTCCCTTTTTCCGCATATGACATGGAGCTGCGACCGAGCGCTAATCGCAATTGGCAATCATAATTTCTTTTGTTCGTTCCCTTTTCCCTCCTCCGATTCCGATCCCGCGATTCAATCCTAACCGTTGAAAACACAAGAACCAATGGCCCAGATTTAATCGCGCTCCACCAAAGCCCTCCGACATCAACCCGCCGAATTAATCCTGACCGTTGATCTCTCTTAGATCTAACGGCCTGCGCTAAATTGCATCGGCGCATTGCATTGTCACTTTGCCCTTTCCTCCCGCCGATTGCGATCCTACGATGAGATCTCCGCCGTTGATCTTCTCAAATCCAACGGCCCACAAATACTTCCACTTTTTAAACCCCGCCTTTCTTTTTCTCCCCCATCAACAGATCTCAGCCATCGATCCTCATGATCCGACGGCTCTCATTGTTTCTTCCCTTCCTCCCTTTATAAAAGGTGGGCCCTCTCTTCTCCTCGTTTCTCCGCCAAATTCCTTCAAAACCTTACATTTTCGATATTGTTTGTTTCCCGACAAATATTGTTTTGAAACGAATCATGACTGTCGATATTCAAAGATCAAAGGCCGTCGGGCTCTATCTTTCCGCCAGCTCCTTTCCCCTTCATTTCTTCATATCCGCTTCATTTCTTGATTGTGACCCTCCATCAAAGAAATCTAGCGATCAGGACTTAACCCGATAGCCTATTGCACCCATCCACTGCATGCCAATTTTGCTGACGTCACTTCATACATTTTACCCTGCAACTTGCTCTCTATCATGTGCGATCCGCACCATCGGATCTAGAGCCTCCGATCTGACGGCGGACGATGTGTTTCGCATAATTTTTGCGCCTACAGTTTAATCTCGAAAAAAAATGCGAAATGGGTGGTTTTGTAAATCCACGTGTCAAGCGACGTACCGTATCGCGTTATTTTTGTGAATACCGCTTACCCCCCAAACTCAATGTGAAAACCGCTGCTGGTTTTCCGCTATACCGCTCCCTTCGCCAGCATTGCTTTTTCATCTTTTAATCCTGGCCGCCGATCTCTGAGATTGGACGGTCCTGTTTTAATCTCACCCCCATTCACTTTTCACCAAACTTTCCCCCAAGCGAGTTCATCAAGAAATCTCTGCCATTGATCACTCTAAATCAATGGCTCCTGTTCGCCCCCGCGCCCAAAACCTCCAAAGTAGTTATAAACCTATTTTCACAAGATTTTCATAATATTTGTTTGTTTTGTGCAGATTATATGGGTTTTTCCCATAGTTTTAAAAATAATGCCGAGGCCAGGATGACGATCCACGGGCCATTATTCATGAAGAAGGAGAGCCTACAAGGTTCAAATTTATGTTTCACCCATGCCTCATGAGCATCGGTGATATCATGAAACCCCCTGCGCACCTGCAAACAGAATAGACAGTCAGAATCAATTAATGAAAGAGTATTAGTGTTGAAGATGAAGATTATGGCTTAATCAAGCCTAAACACAGATCTAAAGATAATATAGAATCAGATCAGTCGAAGAAGCCTCCACCACCACATCAAAGGGGCTCATTGAATCCCCCTAGCTACCAAAAGTGCCACCTATAGCCTCAATTAATCAAAAGGAAGGCATAGTTATTGCCTTAGTCAGTGATATTTTGTTAAAGCAGTCAAAGTTATTGCAAACACAACCTAAAGGGTTTATAAGTCAACAAAATCTGCTAAGCGGCTAAACACTTAATGAAAACCAATTAATACAAAGGAAAGATCAGAGCTCTCCTCTATTGAGCCCCTCAAAGGCCGAGAAGTACTAACTCTGCATTGATTGAACCGTTGGACCCTCCTTACACTCCACCTCCTTATTCTTCTATAAATACTGTTGTAGAAGATAGTATAGAGGTTGGTCTCTGAATATATGTTGCATGTAAATAGTTTTCTGAAGCTGTTGTAGCCCTGTTTGTAATTGAAGATACATAAGCTAAGATGAGAAGTTTGAAGTTGTAGAGACCCACTGGAATTGATGATTGTAACTGGTTTGAACATCAAATACAAGCTGATTTATGGGATCCTGATCTATGTCAATGGTGATGTATTTCTTATTGTGAATTGTTATTTTCTTTTTTTTTTCCATTCTATCCACTTTCTATGATAAAGAAAAGCAAATATAGAGCTAGGATTTACTGTTAAAAGTACCCTACTCTCACTGATAAGCTTTATCTTTATGTTTTCCTCCAATTGTGTATTTAAGAATGACTTAAGTTAAGTGTAAACATTATCAAGGAATGTTGGTTTGTCCATGTCTTGAGGTGCAAAACTTGAAAGGAAGTTCTTGAATGATATTTTCATTTCATGCTAAGTAGAGTTAAGAATAGGAAAGTTTATGGTTTGCCCTGTCTTCTAGTTCTATCTCCAAAGGTTGTCTGAAAGTTTCCCTTAAGAGTATGTTGAAAGCAGGATAGTTTCAGAGTACTTACCTGATCTTAGACTATTTTTTGTTTTTATTATGAATGTTTCCCCTTTGAATATGTTGAAAGCAGGCTAATTTAAAATTCTTTACTTGATCTTAAGCTATTCTATGTGTTTTAAATGTTTTCTATTGAAAGTGCATCAAAAGCAGGCTAGTTTCAAAGTACTTACCTGATCTTAGATAACTTTTATGTCTTTCCTTAAGTGCATGCAAAAAGCAGGATAGTTTCAAAGTACTTACTTGATCTTAGGCTGCCCTTTGTTCCTTCATCTATTTGATTTCCCTTTCTTATTGTTTCATTCCATAAAATCAACTTAAAGAGATCCTTTGACATAGATGACTTGCCCCATGGACCACTCTTGAACCTTGCTGTTTCAATTAAATCCTCTTATGACTCCATAGCCCAATGGATTGAAGCTGCTCCTTTCCTATCTTATTAGCTGAATCATTCCTTCACTTTAATACACCTTCACCCTTCATTTAGACTTCCTTAACCTTCATTATATATTTTCCCAACCAAAACAAACAAAAAACCTTGTTCTTCATAACTAGCCTAATATCACATTTCAGATCTTTAAAGATAAATCAATCTTTGCACTTATAAGAGAGATCCCTCTCTGGATTCAGGAGGGCTAGATCCTAGAATCCCAAAGTGGTTCATATGTAGGCTTTGCAGTTTGTATTTGCCAATATTGCAAATTACAAGGACCTAACAGTGCAGCAGGCTGTGTTAGAGCAGTTGATAAACAGGCTTTGTGAAGACATGCCGGAAGTAATTCCTACCTCCGCTACGCTGCAAGCCTAGGTTGAAGGCTTGGTCGCTACTTTGAAGGTGTCTCAGACTGAGGTACAGGTTTTTAAGGTCAATTTAGAACTTCAGATATCATCGATGCAGGCCAAGCTATAGCCTGAAACCCCCCTAGAAGTGCGCACCCAGCGAGTTGCACTGGTCATGCAAGCAACAATCACTATAACCATGCAGATCAGTCAGGGAGCCACTTTTTTTGAGACTGCTATGGAATTATGGTCTCAGGTGCAGCGTGACCCTCTCCTTCGCCAAATCAATAAGGAGTTACACCAAAAGGATAAGGATTTTGAGCAGATGGAAGCCACTATGACTACCCTTATTCCATACCAACGACCAGCACGCCTTCGGACCAGCCATGCGCTCAGATGTGAAATTGTGGGGCTCCAACGCAAGAAATAGGTACTCAAAGACCATTTGATGCCCTGGGTTGATGAAGCTCTCAGGCTTTCGCAGGAGTTATAAGGGGTCGTGAGACAGTTGAACCAGACCTTGGAAAGTGTCACTGCCACAACTGAAGGCCCTACTTGGCAAAATCTGGTCGATATTGCATAGACCGTAGCCGCACAGATCATAGGTGTTCTGCCCTCGTTGGTTTCCGCTATTGACCAACTCAAGGAAACGATGAAGACCCCGCTGGCGCTGTGACTTGGGACGAGTCACAATATTGTGTTGGGGGACACTTGGAATGAGGCCCCCGAATCGCATTTTTGGTCGAGTTTTTTAATATTTTTGGAATACTTGGTCTTGCGCAGGGGCTTTGGGGTCGGTCAAAGCCCTGATGTATTGTAATGGGTCAAAGGGTAGACTAGGAGTCCGCAAACCATGGTTTTCAGACCATAGAGTAGCGCAGGCTAAAATTTTATAAATAGATAGATAAATCAAGTCTAGAGGGCATTAAGAAAGAAGTAAGCTAAGGTTGGCTACGAACTTATGGATATTTTGTCGAATGTATGGGTAAGGGCTCCTGCTGTCTATGTGCGCAGAGACTCTGAGTCCTACTGTGTGCATACCCTGCTAGCTGTGTGCGTGAATACCCCAAGTCCTACTATGTGCGGACCCCGCTGGCTGTGTGCATGGGCTGGTAATAGAGCCTGTTAGTTGGATCTAAATGTGAATGAATGATAAGGTTATTGATGATGTTTTAGTGTTCCCGTCTTACAATTATTGGATGTGTTTATGTTCCAATATCGTGTTTTCTTGCTAAATACTTATGATATACTAATGCACATGCGGATGCGATATGATGAATGCGTAGCTCTGGTTAAATTAATCTTCTCAAGTTACCCGTTAATTACGATCTGTGCTTAGCCAATGTACTACTAAAAGGGTCATGTGTTGGGCTTCTTCTGCGCAAGTTTATAGATCTGAAGGAGCCCCCTTTTTCTAACTCTCTCTCTCTCTCTCTCTCTCAGGATGCGGAAGCCTGGTTCCAACACCCTCCCATACTACTTCAGGTGAGACCTTGACTTGCGCAAGCGGGCCATTGCCGAAAGGGCTAGTAGTATCGTGATTTGTTGGCAAACCTTAAAACCGAACCTCGGTTAAGACCCCTAAAGCCAACAACCCAAAAAAAATGGATGAGGTTGTAAGAAAGGAAAGGCTCTGCTACCAGTAGTTTAAAAATAGAATTGAAAGCTCTAAGGGTTGGAAAAATAAGGAAAGGTCCAAAACTTCAGTGGGAACTAAGCGAAAAAATCCAGGGTACCTTAGAAACTTTGGCAGAGATCATCAATCGAAGAAGTACAATAAGGGGAATATGAATCATCCAGCACAGTATCATGTGGGATAAAAAACCGAGGATTTGAATATTAAAAGGAATAATGGTGACAAATAGAGAGGAGTTCTGAAATGTTGGGGGTGTGGGGAACCTCACCTGTTGAGGGATTCTCCTCATAATCCCAGAGTTGTAGAAAATATACAAGCAGTTCAGGAAGCTACAATAGTGAATGATATTTCTAGGATCATTCTCAAAATGAGCACAGCTTTAGAGGATAGACAAGCGGAGCATCGATCCAAAATGATTGAAGTAGAAGGTACTATTTTTAACTAACATGTTTCTATTTTAATTGACCCAGGGGATAGCTTGAGCTATATTAGGCCACATATAGTGGAAAAATATAAACTGCAAACTGAAAAATATTGGACAACTTGGCTGGTACAATTAGCCATAGGTACTAAGTGAAAGGTCACTAGCTTAATTAATAAATTTCCACTTGATTTGAATTGTTATTTAACAAAAGTAGACCTAATTGTACTCCCTCTTGGTTCGTATGATATATTAATTGGAATGGACTGGTTAGAGAAGCAAGCAACCATTATCAGTTGTCTGTCAAAAACAATGACTTGTAAAAATCAGCAAGGGCATACTGAAATAACTCAAGGTGTTTCAAAACCAATATCAGTAAGACAACTTACTGCCCTACAAATAAAAAAGAGTGCTTCAAAGGGTGTCAAATATTCATGGTGCATGTGGAATAAGTGGAACAACAAAGTAAATAACGGACATTAGATACACTGCGAATCATTTTAGACATCTTTCTAGAGGATATTCCCAGCTTACCACCCCATAGAGATATAGATTTCTCCATTGACTTAATACCTGGTGCAACCCCAGTGTCTAGAGCCCCAATGATGAGTCCACCTAAGTTACTGGAACTGAAGACATAGTTATAGGAACTGTTAGATAAGGAATATATCAGGCCTAGTGTTTCACCATGGGGGGAACCCTTCCTATTTGTTAAAAATAAAGATGACACATTTATAATGTGCATTGATTATCGCCAGTTAAACAAGTTGACCTTTAAGAATGAGTATCCCCTACCCCGCATTAATGATTTATTTGACCAAGTAAGGGAAGCTACTATTTTATCCAAGATCATTTTAAGAACAGGATATCATAAATTTAGAATTAAAAATGAATATGTCTATAAAACCATGTTTAGGAACCAATATGAACACTATGAGTTCTTTGTGTTACCATTCGTTCTTACAAATTCCCCGGCAACGTTCATGTGTTTGATGAACAATGTGCTAAGTAAATATCTAGACAAATTTTTGCTAGTATTTATTGATGATATTTTGGTGTTCTCTAGGAATTAATAAGAACATAAATAACACCTAAAACTAGTGTTGCAAACTCTAAGGGAAAACCAATTGTTTCTAAGTTTAGTAAGTGTGAATTATATAAAACCATAATACAATATATGGGGCATGTTATTTCAAAGGAAGGGTTAGCAGTTGACCCAAAGAAAGTGAAAGTTATGGTTAACTGGCATGTTGAAATATGCAACAAGAAACAGTGAAATTGATATCCAGAAGCAACACACACACTGGTGTGGGATTACAGGTCACACAGTGATGGATCCTAGCGACACATTAGTGTGCAACCATTTTTTAAATAAATTGGAAAAATAATTTTAATCTTCTCTCATAACAACTTTTAATAGTTAACAAAGTGTGATAGACTTAGTTAGCTCAAGAATTTCGAGTTGAGGGTCAAAGGATAGGCATGTAGAGTGATTCTATTATTAACATGATCCAGTTGTAGCTGTAGCACTAGTGTAGTGTGAGTGGTATCAGTTAACTCACATTAATTAAGTTAAAATCAGTTTAACCAGTTCCAATTGTTTGATGAGCTAGTGGGAGATCAAGTGAATTAAAACAGATTTAATTCACCAGTAGTGATTTACCAAGTAACTGGTGATTCACTATTTATATTTGCATGCATGATAATTATGGTGGAGACCCAGTTGAGACAAAGGTTCAAGGCAAGTAAACTATCAATTGTATTTTTAGCAAACTACCAAGATGCAGTTATAAAACCACAGGAAGCCCATGATGAATTGCGCAATCAAGGAAGGTTGAATTTCCTATTTAATAGGGGTTTAATTCTCTAGGGATTGCGTAAGAAGGGTAGGGTGAGGGTAGGCTGATAATTGGCGATGTGTTTGTCCAATTTTTCCTAGATCAGTGTGAAGTAATTGGTAGAGTGTATGAGTTTAAGGTGATCTCAAATACATTGTATTGTTTCATGATTCCTTAGTTGATTATACAATAAAGATGGAGGGGTGTGGAGCAGTTGCTTTCCCCAGGAAAATCTTGTGTTGTGTGATTGATTTACTTCTTTCTCTTACTTGCATGTGATTGAGAGATCGTGATTTATATTTCGCAAATATTGTAAAAGGATTCAGTATCTTGTTTTTTTAAATTGCATGATCGGATTGAATCCATTGATATAATTTCTACATGGTATTATACCTGTGTTAGATATTTTCTACATGGTATCAGAGCACCAAGGATCAAAATAGTGGAGAAGAAATTGAGTTTGTGTTGAATAGTATTCAAATTTGCAGGTACTTTCTTTGGAACTATAAGCAGATCAAAATGTCTTTCAATGGCTTGAGACTCAAATATGCACTCGAGAGAAATTCGAATTAATTGCATGGAAGGACGAGATGGAGGCCTTGTTGGAGGACAATGGGTTTAAGTAATTCATAGATAATGATATTCCCAAGCCCGCACCAGCAGATGCCAAACTTCTTGATGCATGGCAGAAGAAGGTAACAAAGGCGAGGATGATCTTGTTAGAGGGAGTTTGAGATCATATTGTCTCGAGTCTCCATGTAAAGGCAACTCCATATGCTATGTGGAAGGCCTTGACAGATCTGTTTCAAAGCGGCAGTGACCATAGAAAATTGGCACTCAAGGAAAAGCTCAGGAAAATCAAAATGGAGAAAGGCGACACAATCCAAAAATACTTGACCAAGCTCACTCAATGTCGAGTTGAGCTTGGAAGTGTTGGGATTACTATAGATGATTATGACCTAGTGAGCCTAGAATTTTTAGTACTTCCCAAGAGATGGCATAGTTACAAGGACTCTATGAATGGGAGCGAGAAGTTACTAGATTGGGAGCGACTATGGTCGGATGTGGTACAAGAAGAGTTTCGATGGAATACCAGGCGTTATCACAGGAAAAAGACATCATGAAATGTTGAGGAGAAGGATATATAAGGAAGAAATAAATTACAAAATCTGAAAAATTTAACTTTTCCTAAGGTCAAGCAGGAAAATTTATCAAGTAGTGCATAGAAATTATTGGCACTAAGCACTCTACGCGGACTTTTCTTCGATAGTAGTGTATATATCCACAACTATCCCTCAAATAGATGTGTGATAATGGGTATGGAGGAAGGTCACCATATGAAACCACTTGGCACACTTAAGGAAGAAGATTCTCCACTCAAGACCGCCAAGGACAGCCGCCTTGGAGCCACCCTGATGCCTCAAGTGTAGCACACAATGGAATCAACCTCCACTCTTGGGTCACCATCCATAATTGTACCAAGAGAGGGAGGGAAATTTGAATTTTTCCTATAAAAGACCACCATGGGAAGAACAATTTAGAACACATTGTTATGCTGGCCAAATTTCCCAAGAGCAAACTAGCAGTGTGTATTCCAAGCAGCAAGGAGTGGAGGGATTCATTTGTTGGCCATCCAACATCTCAATCCAAGAGGAGAAGTGCATCATTTGTTTGTTATCCTACCACTCATTCGAGGAGAGAGAGAGGCTTGCAAGCAGCTTAAGGGAAGAGCCCTTCTTGCTTTGAATATTAGAGCTCCATAGCTCTAAGGATTCACTGCGAGTGTTTTAGCGTTGTACCTATTTTTTACCACCAGCAGCTAATAAAAGGGGATTCGTTCTCCGTTGGTATTATTAGTTTGTTTAAACTCGATATTGAGCTTGTATTTTATTTGTATTTGTTGTTTCTTGTTTCCTCCTCTATTGTAGCATGCTATGTTTTTTAACTAGTTTTCTACATGTTATGATGTTTCACTAACCATCTAACAACTCATTTTTCCTTGTTACATTTCTTGTAAGAAAGAAACCTCCCCTACCAAGCACAGTGCATTTATTACACCCACATGCCAAATGCATCGCAACACCAGGGTTGGATCCTCATCCAAGACTGATGATGAGGAAAATTGCGCCTTGGCTGGTAAGGCAAAGAAGGGAAAGGGGAGGAAGTACCATTCCAAATCTGAGACCGGAAAAGAAGGAAAGAAGCATGACATGTCAAAGGTTAAATTTTTTCACTGTCATGATCACAGACATTATGCAATAAATTGTCCACAAAAGAAGAAGAATGACAAGAAGGCTCTGGGAGCTGCAGGGGGTGAAGCTTCGGCCTCACAGTTTGAGTTGGACTTCTCTCTCATTGCATGCATGGCATCAACTCTTATGGGATCTATGTGATACTTGGATATTGGAGCATATTTCCACATGATAGGAAACAAAGAACTCTTTAGTAGCTTGGAGGAGAAGAATCTTCAGATGAACATCAAGATGGGTGATGACGGGAGGTATAGCGCTACCGAGATTGGTACAGTTACTTTCTAGAGACAGTCAGGTAAACCTTTCTTATTAAAATATGTCATGCATGTACCAGGCTTGAAAAAGAATTTAGTTTCAGTTTCTTTTTTGGAGGATCTTGGACATAATGTGGTTTTCAATGAAGGAAAGGCATTCCTTCATCACAAATCCACATCATAGGTAAAGAAGATCAGGATTCGTGTGAAGAAACTCTAAAAAATTGATGTAGATGGTTGTGCAGCGTTGAGAAGTAAAGCAAGAAAGGTGGTGAGCCAGGATATAGGTGAGCTCTGGCACAGGATATTGGGCCATCTACACCACAGTGCTTTGAGGATCATGCAATAGATTTCTACAAGTCTTCTTAAGGGTACTCTTGCGTAGATAGACAGATGCAAGGGATGTACCATGGGGAAGTATGAGAAAGCCATGTGATTGTCCCTTGAGATGTAGCTTGACTTGCATGCAGATGAGGAACTCTTAGCTCCAAAGGATGAACCTTGGGATGTGGAGCATCCACAAGCAAAGGATCATGGAGTGGAAAAAACCACTCATGTAGAGCCATCAACAAGAAATGGTAGGAAGCGCGCCAGAGAGGCTGACAGATTGATGCTAGATGCAACAGAGCATGTAGGAGCACCTACGTCACAGTGTAGGTAAAGAAGTTCCCCATATAGGAACAGTGGACACATGGCTCTTATAAGTGAATGTATTGTGACAGAACCATCCTCTTTTGAGGAAGAAGTGTTGTAGCCAACATGGGTTGATGCCATGGTTGAGGAGTATGACTCCATTATCAGAAATAGTGCATCGAAAGTGGCCCCAAGACCAGTGGGGAAGTCAGTTCTTGGATCTAGTTGGATCTACAAGGTGAAGAAAATAGAGACCTTCAGGAGGGGGAAATTTCGAGCCAGATGGGCAGAGGGAGTACATGAAGTTATACCTCCGGGTGTGAGGTGGGGCGATGTGCAGAATCAATCCGAAGAAGAAATTTGGGCAGGGTCCATTGAGATGGTGTGTCTCATGGATTGGACCTAGCTATGAGGAGCCCACTGTACAACAGTAACAGGAAGGATATGTTAGATTGATGCAGTCAGATGTCAGGAAGACAGAAATCATAGTGACAGGTGTCGGTTACTGGAGCGTAGATCAGAGTTGGCAGCAATACACAGTGCAAGGATGCAGATGTCAGCAGCAGCACAAGGAGACCAGTAGACATGTGCAATAGCTAGTAGCAATCAGAAGACTCTGATGACAGATGCATTATATTGATTTCATTTTTTGGAGGCTATTCGGTTTCAGGAGAGTTGCATGTGCAAACAACGCTAGGAAGTGTTGCGTGCAAGAACATTCCAAAGGTACTAGATCGAGACAGATTGATTCCTTTCTTGTTAAGAGGGAGTGTTGAAATTTGCAACACGAAACAATGAAATTGGCATCCAGAAACAACACACACACTGGTGTGGGATCACAGGTCACACAGTGATGGATTCTAGTGACACATTAATGTGCAACCAATTTTTAAATAAATTGGAAAATTAATGGTAATCTTGTCTCATAGAAACTTGTAATAGTTAACTAAGTGTGATAGACTTAGTTAGCTCAAGAATTTCGAGTTGAGGGTCAAAGGATAGGCATGTAGAGTGATTATATTATTAACAAATTCCAATTGCAGTTGTAGCACTAGAGTAGTGTGAGTGGGATTAGTTAACTCACATTAATTGAGTTAAAATAAGTTTAACTAGTTCTAATTGTTTTATGATCTAGTGGAAGATAAAGTGAATTAAAATAGATTTAATTCACCAGTAGTGATCTACCAAGTAACTGATGATTCACTATTTATAGTTGCATGCATGCTAATTATGGTGGAGACCCAGTTGAGACAAAGGTTCAAGGGAAGTAAATTATCAGTTTCATTTTTAGAAAACTGCCCAGATATAGTTATAAAACCACAGGAAGCCCATGATGAATTGCGCAATCAAGGTAGGTTGAATTTCCTATTTAATAGGGGTTTAATTCTCTAGGGATTGCGTAAGGAGGGTAGGCTGATAATTGGCTGTGTGCTTGTCCAATTGTGCCTAGATCAGTGTGAAGCAATTGGTAGAGTGTATGAGGTTGTGGTGATCACAAATACATTGTATTGTTTCATGATTCCTTGGTTGATTATACAATAAAGATGGAGGGGTTTTCAGCAGTTGCTTTCCCTAGGAAAATCTTGTGTTGTGCGATTGATTTACTTCTTTCTCTTACTTGCATGTGATTGAGCGATCATGATTTATATTCTACAAATATTTTAGAAAGATTCAGTATCTTGTTTTAGTACATTACATGATCGGATTGAATCCATTGATATAATTTCTACATGGTATTATAGTTGTGTTAGATATTTTCTACATGGCCTATACCCAAAGATGTGGCTATTGTCTGATCATTCATGGGACTTGCGAGATATTACCGCAAGTTTATTGAATTATTTTCTAAAATATCATTTCCGATCACTTCACTTCAGAAAAAAAAAAAAAAAAAAGAGTAAAATTTGAATGGATTGTTGAGTGCCAAAGAAGTTTTGATCGGTTAAATCGCTTGTTTACCACAAAACCTATATTAAATTTAACGGATCTGAATAAGTAATTTATTATTTTTACTGATGCATGCATGGAAGGATTATAGGGATTTTCGTTACATGATAATTATGTAATAGCTTACGAATCAAGGAAGTTGAAAATCCATGAAAGGAATTATGCAGTATATGATCTAGAATTAGTTGTCGTTATTCATGCCTTAAAAATGTAGTCGCACTAATTATTAGCAAAGAAATTAAATTTGATAATTGATCATATCAGCCTAAAATACCTCATTAGTCATCAATATCTCAACGTTAGACAAGCTAGCTGAATGGCATTTCTCAGTGAATTTGAGTTTGAGATAAAGCACGTAAAAGGGAAGGAGAACAAAATAGTTGATGCCTTGAACAAGCATGCCTATCGAGTAAAGGAGATCGCTGTGAGTAGTGTTAAACTAGTTTTGTGGATAATATTAAAAATTTTGTGGATATGGACTCAAAATATCAAGCTATTCAACAAAAATATAAAAAAATTCACTATTCTCGGATATGCAGAATAATGAAGGGTTGCTAATTTACAAAGGGAAATTGTATGCTCCAAATGCACCAGAATGAGAAAGTTTAATCCTTGTTGAGCATCATAAGAGATCATTTGCAGGACATCTAGGACACCAAAAGATGATCACATCATTAGGGGAAAATCTCTTTTGGCCTGGTATGAAAAAATAAGTGGCAAAATATTTGTCCAGATGTATAGAATGTCAACAGGTGAAGGTGAAACATCAACACCTTGTAGGGTTGTTGAATCTATTACCTGATACTGAGTGGAAGTGGGAAATAATATCTTTGGATTTTGTAACTGGGTCACCTCACACCAAGAGGTAGCATGACTCCATTATATATTGGAAATACTGAGAGGGGGGTTGAATCAGTATTCCTTTCAATTAGAGCATTAGTTAATCTTCAATTATTATCAGTGTTTGTACAATGATAGTAGCAAACAAGAGGAACACAAATGCACACATTTTCTAAGGTGGAAACCCACTCCGAGACAAAAACCACCCAATGCTTTTATAATAATTCTTTAATATTCAACTCCAATTGAAAATAAAGCTCCAACTTCCTAGAATCTAGAAAAGCATTATTCTCCAGCTCCCACTGGATGGATGCTCCAACGCCGGAGATTCTTCAGTATTCAATTGAACGGACGCCCCAACACCCAATGAGCTACAACTCACCCTAGCACCACCCTACCACCCTATAGAAGAATAAAAGAAGAATGGACTCCCGTACCAGGGGAAATGGTCCACTTTACAATGATATAGAATGGTGTAGAAGAAGAAGATATACTAGACCATAACCCCAACTTTGACACAACCACCTAATGATAATCCAAGACCTCCCAACACTGCCTCTTCAACCCTTGGCAGATAGATACTAGTACAATTTGTACAATAATTTATTTACAATGACTAAGTACAATGATACCTTTACAATGATTGTATGCAGTGCTGCCCACTTGAAGACTTCATATGATGAACTTCTTGCTATTGTTATGCAACTTGGTTGCTTCTCTTGTCATGCTACCCTCTACTGCACCTTGCTTTGACTTTTTCTATCGTAGAAATTCTGGTCCTTTGCAACCCTTGACAACACATGATCTAGCTTTTTCTTGCCTTCTAGGAGCTCGATATTGAATCTGTTGTATCTCTGTTATTTCAGATCCTCAGTATCTAATTTTTGGTCTTGCAGTATTCCTCTGAGTCATCTTTCCAATGCCATATGTCTGACCCAATTTGGATTCTTCAAGAGAAATTTATACCCAATCTCTCACAATGCCCTAACTATGGACTGTTTCAGTAGAGCGCACTTGTACGGCGTGCCACGTGTCACTGTTTCTTCATTTAGCTCTGAAATTGATAGAGAAAAAGGTACAAACTGTGCGCTATCCTCCAAATTTTATGGAATTCCAATCTGATACTCAGAGAGAGAGTTATGACAAATTTATCATGGTCACTTCTTTGAGATGAATTTCAGGAGCCTGCAAAAACCCTGACTTCCACAGATCATATCTCCAAAAATATTCCGTACCTTGATCTGAAATTTTTACAGAGCTTCCTCAGGATTTTTTCTTTTCCTCATAAAAATTTCAGCTTCTGAACCTTCGTAGAAAAAAATTTAGAGCGCAAATTCCACGATGACCTGTTTCAGATGGCGAAATCCCTTGCATAAGGAGGAAATGAGGATCACAATTTATATAAATGCTTAGGTCGAGAGGGGCTTCAACAAGTGAACGTGGGAGGGATTTTAGGAGCTTAAAAAATATTAATTATGACTTTTCAATGACCCATGCCCCAACCCCATGGGGTTTTAGCCCACTAACTGGGGGTACAAACTTCAAACATGAATATCTCTCAAACCGTGAAGAATTACATGGCGTGCCATATATCAACGGAAACATCTCGACAAGTAGAAACCACCAAAAGTATTATTGACCTAGAATATATTAATTTGTTAGGTCAAAATTCCCATGCAATATTGGGTTAGCCCCTGGTGCTGGTTGGGTTGACATCAATGACAACCGCTGATCAACAATCTCCCCCTTTGGCATTGATGGCAACACAAGTACTCCCCCTGCGATCATGACACCTCTTCCTACAACATTCTCTCCCCCATTTGACATCAATGGCAAAGGGTAACTCCCCCTGAAACACAACCATCCTGCGGACCTGTACACACTTCCACTCCCCCTGACACACAACCGTCCTGCAGACCTGTAATCTACTTCCACTCCCCCTTTATATTCTGAAAAAGGAAAATCTAATGAGAACTTGGGAGAATCCCAAGCTTTTGGCGAAGATATTCAAATGCTTCACAAGGTAAAGGTTTAGTGAAGATATCAGCAATTTTTATTTTGTAAAAACATACTCAAGTTTGATATTCTTTTCAACAAATTGTTCTCTAACAAAATGATATTTGATCGTAATGTGTTTTGTTTTTGAATGCATGACAGGATTCTTGGAGATGCTGATGGCACTAGTGTTGTCACAGAATATGGGAATAGGCTCACTGAATTGTACTTGAAGATCTTGCAAAGTTTGTTTCATCCAAAGGACTTGAGTACAACATGATGCTGCTGCAATGTATTATGCTTCCACTGTAGATAACGAGATTGAAGTTTGCTTTTTTCTCAACCATGATACGAGACAACCACCTAGATAGAATGCTACTCCACTAGTACTCTTACGATCATCAATGCTTCCTGCCCAATTTGCATATGTAAAGGCTTGAATAATGAGATTTTTACCCTTGGGATACCACAAGCCATATTCTTCTGTGCCATTTAGATTTCGAGGAATTATTTTGACGACAATAATATGTGATTCTTTTGGTGCTGCTTGGAATCTTGCTACTTGTCCAACTGCTTGCATAACATCTGGCCGAGAGGCTGTTACATATAGAAGACTACCAATCATATATCTGTACAACCTCTGATCTGCATCCTTAGATGAGTCGTCTATGCTCAATTTGCAACCTGTTACCATCGGAGTAAGGACGGGTTTGCAATCTTCCATTTTGAATTTCTTGAGCATTTCTTTGATGTACTTGGCTTGACATAGAAATATTCCTTTCTCTTGCTGAGATATTTGAAGCCCTAAGAAGTATGCCAGCTCGCCAAGTAAAGACATCTGAAACTCACTTTGCATCTTTGTAGAAAACTTCTTACTTAGTCGATCATCATTGCTACCAAATATTATATCATCCACATATACCTCAACGATTGTTAAATTTTCTTTATCTATTTGTACATAAATATTGCTATCAATAGTAACTTTCTTGAACCCTTGTTGACGTAGATATCCATCAAGATGAGCATACCATGCTCTGGGAGCCTGCTTGAGACCATATAGAGCCTTCTTTAACCTGCAGACATAGTCTTCTTTTTGTGATAGTAGAAAACCTTCAGGTTGTCGATGTAAACTTCTTCTTCTAATTCTCCATTTAGAAATGCTGACTTAACATCCATTTGGTAGAATTTGATTTTTCTTGAACATGCATAGGCGAGAAACATTCAGATGGCTTCCATTCTGGCAACTGGTGCAAATTTTTCGTCGAAATCAATTCCTTCCACTTGTGCATAGCCTTTGAAAACCAATCTTGCTTTGTTTCTGGTAACCTACCCATATTCATTCAATTTGTTCCTGAACACCCATTTAGTCCCAATGACATTTTTATCTTTTGGTTGTGGAACTAATTCCCAAGTGTTATTCTTCTCAATTTGATCCAATTCTTCATTCATAGCTGCTAACCAATGTTCATTCTGGTTGGCTTCCTCAAAACTACTAGGCTCAAGGTTGCTAGAAAAGCAACGTGAGCTTGTTGTGATGAACGAAGCTGTCGACCTTCATTTATGTTACCAATGATTTGATTTGATGGATGGTTCTTTTGAATCCATTCTTTTGTTCTCCTTGGAGGAGCTTCTTGTTGTTGTTCTGTTATATCTTGATGATCATTGTTTACTTCTTCCTCATTGATAGTTGCTTCTTGTTCTACAATTTTATCCGTGTCTTTTTCAGCCTCTGTCTCAAGTTTCAAAGATTCTAGATCCTCATCATTACTCGCTAGAACACCATCTTCGTCAAATGTAACATTTATGCTCTCCACTATCTTTTTTCATCTTAGATTATAGCATTTATAGGCCTTTCTTTTGCGTGAGTAACCAACAAGGATACCTTCATCAACACATGATTCAAACTTACCCAAATTTTGATCTTCTCTTTTGATATAACATTTGCTTCTGAAGATTCTGAAATATTTTACATTAGCTGGTTTTCCTTTCCATAATTCATATGGAGTCTTGTTGCAATTATTTCTGAGAAGACTTCGGTTGATAATGAAGACTGTCATATCAATTGCTTGAACCCAGAATTTTTCATCCAATTTTGAGTCCTTCAACATTGTTCTACCCATTTCCTGTACAGTTCTATTCTTTCTTTCAGCAACTCCATTTTGCTGAGGTGTTCGTGCTATTGAAAATTTCCTTTTTATTCCATTTTCATCACAGTATTGCTGAAATAATTTGGAAGTGAATTCTCCACCATTATCTGATCTTAAACACTTTATTTTCAAATCAGTTTCATTTTCAACCAAATCCTTGTAGATATTAAAGCACTCAAATGCTTCAAATTTTTTCTTTAGGAAACTGACGGCTGTCATCCTGGTATAGTCATCTATTATTAACATGAAATATAATACTTCATCTAAGACTTTTGTTCTCATAGGGCCACATAGATCAATATGTATCAATTCCAGTGGATGTGATGCAAAGTGTTATTTTGTTTTAAATTGGACTTTTGTCTGCTTGCCATGCCGACATGCCTCACATAGTGTGTTGGAAGGTTTTGAGATTTTCAGCATTCCTCGTACTGCTTCCTTTTTTATTATCCTGACAAGATTGTCAAAGTTTATGTGGCCCATTCGTTTGTGCCATAACCAGCTTTCATCTTCTTTAGCTAGTAGACATCCTTTAGTTGCTTCATCCAGAACATATATGTCGTTTGGAGCTCGACTTGTTGTAGCCACAATTTTACCATACCTGCCTTTCTTGATTTCACATTTTGTGGAGTTGAATAGAATTGTGTGTCCTTGATCACACATTTTTCCAACACTGAGCATATTCTGATTCATGTTTCTGACCAATAGAACATTCTTGGCTATAACATCTTTACTTCCGAGAGTGACGGTACCTGATCCTATAACATTTGAAGATCCATCATTTCCAAAGGATATGGTTCCATCCTTCTTCTCTTTCGTAGATACAAATTTCTTTCTATCTCCAGTCATATGCGTTGAGCAACCGCTGTCAACATACCACACATCTTTATTTTTTTGAACCTTGAGAGCGAGAGCACAATTATCAGTCTTCTTCTTCTTCTTGTTCGTTCATTATGTGGCTTTGAAGATTCTTCTGGAGGATTTTCAAGTCTGCAGTCTCTGTCTATGTGTCCAAAGTTCTGACATTTGTAACATTCCATATTATTTCTTAAATGTTCAAATCTATTGATGTTTCGTTGAGCCTTGGGAGGTTCATATTTGAAGAATCTCTTGGAATTGTATTGGTTCCTAGGGTACGTGCAACATTCTACAACTTTATGACCAAATTTTCCACATGAATAACAATAGCCATGAAAAATATGTTGGTACCTGGATGAAAATCTTCGTTGAGGAATCGTCTTCCAAGGATGTGCTTGCGAATCTTGTCCAATGAAGTCTTCATGTATGTCAGATCTCATAGGTTCATTGTATTTTGTTGTAGAAGGTCCTGCTTCTTCTTCTTTGTAACCGAGGCCAGTTCTGTCATTGTAAAATCGCTGATTGTTGATGAGTTCTTCCAATGCCCTTGAGTTGTTGGCATAGTTTTGGATATTTTTTCCATTCTTCACTTCCTTATGCAACGAGACTACTTTGGCTTCTAATGCTTCCCTTTCTTGGTTGCTTTCTTCCAAATTCTTTTGAAGTGACTCTTCAATACATTTTTGTTCTTCAACCTCAATTTTGAGACCTTGAACTTGTTCTTCAAGAGTATTGGAACAGATCTTCTCAGCATTGAGCTCTTTTATAAGCTTGATTGCCTCCTCATAAAATTCTTCTATGGTCAACCCTTCTTCTTCATTGTTTGATACTTCTTGTTTATTGTGCTTGGCCATAAACAATACTTTCTCATTGGCTTCTTCTTTTCTGTCACTTTCTTCATCGGATGATGAGCTATCTTCTTTAGAGAGAAAGTTCCTTTTGGATCCTTTCTTTTTGCCTTGCTTGTTGAATTTCTTAAAGCCTTTCTTTCCTTTTGAGTTTCCATCACTTTTGTTCAAACATTTTGCTACGAAATGCCCAACCTCACCACAACCGAAACATATCAATGGAAGTTTACCTTTGAATTTTCCCTTACCAGGTTTTAGTTTTCTTGTAAAGTAAGCATATTCTTCATCTGAAAGACCTTCTCCATCATCTCCCTTTTCTTCACACTTGCAAGTGCATGTCATTTCAATTGAAGGTTGTTTGTCTTATTGGTTTGCTTAGATGCAACGAACGCAGTTTCTAGATTTGAAGTACCCTTTTCTTCATCAAGTCTCATTTCATATGCTATGAGAACTCCATGTAATTCTTCCTTGCTGAGTTTGTCCAGATTTGCACTGTATTCTAAGACCGATACCTTTGGGTTGAATCTCCCTGGTAATGTTCTAAGAATCTTCCGTATAATAGTCTTCTTGTCAACTGGCTCTCCCAATCCTTCCAGAGTATTGGTTATTTCATGAACGTATAGGAAGTATGCAGCAATGTTGCAATCTTCTTTCATTCTGAGTTGCTCAAATTTTACTCTATAGATTTGAAGCTTTGCTTCTTTGACATTTGAGTCACCTGCATATATATTCTCAAGCTTGTCCCATACATTTTTGGCAGTTTTACAACCCAACACCTTATGATAAGCAGATTCAATAAGTCCACCGATAATAATATTCTTTGCTTTTGCATCATTTACCAAATTCTTCTTACCTTGTTCATCCGCGGTTGATGTAAATCCATTTTGAACAGTGTCCCATACTTCGTAACCTTGCGCCAAGAGATAGACCTCCATTATTCCTTTCCAAAGTGCATAATTATTTTCATTGAATAGAGGTACACCATTCTTGGTATGCTCCATGACCTCCTTCCAGCTGTTAAACTGCTATTGAAGGAACCAATCTCTGATACCAATTGTTGGAAATACTGAGAGGGGGGGTGAATCAGTATTCCTTTCAATTAGAGCATTAGTTAATCTTCAATTATTATCATTGTTTGTACAATGATAGCAGTAAACAAGAGGAACACAAATGCACACAGTTTTTAAGGTGGAAACCCACTCCGGGACAAAAACCACCTAATGCTTTTCTAATAATTCTTTAATATTCAACTCCAATTGAAAATAAATCTCCAACTTCCTAGAATCTAGAAAAGCATTCTTCTCCAGCTCCCACTGGATGGACGCTCCAATGCCCGAGATTCTTCAGTAGTCAACTGAATGGATGCCCCAACACCCAATGAGCTACAACTCACCCTAGCACCACCCTACCAACCTATAGAAGAATAAAAGAAGAATGGACTCCCGTACCAAGGAAAATGGTCCACTTTACAATGATATAGAATGATGTAGAAGAAGAAGATATACTAGACCATAACCCCAACTTTGACACAACCACCTAATGATAATCCTAGACCTCCCAACACTGCCTCTTCAACCCTTGGAAAATAGATACTAGTACAATTTGTACAATAATGTATTTACAATGACTAAGTACAATGATACCTTTACAATGATTATATGCAATGTTGCCCACTTGAAGACTTCATATGATGAACTTCTTGCTGCTGTTATGAACCTTGGTTGATGTTGCTGCTCTTGTCATGCTACCCTCTACTGCACCTTGCTTTGATTTTTGCTGCCATAGAAAGTCTGGTCCTTTGCAACCCTTGACAACACATGATCTAGCTTTTTCTTGCCTTCCAGGAGCTCGACATTGAATCTGGTGTATCTCTGTTATTTCAGATCTTCAATATCTGATTTTTGGTCCTATTGTAGTCCTCTGAGTCATCTTTCCAATGCCATAGGTCTGACTCAATTTGGATTCTTCAAGAGAGAGTTATACCCAATATCTCACAATGCCCTAATTATGATTTGTTTCATCAGAGCGCACTTGTACAGCGTGCCACGTGTCACTGTTTCTTCATTTGGCTCTGAAATTGATAGAGATAAAATTAAATACTGTGCAATATCTTCCACTTTTTACAAAATTCCAATCCGATACTCAGAGAGAGAGTTATGACGAATTTACCAAGGTCACTTCTTTGAGATGAATTTCAGGAGCCTGCAAAAACCCTGACTTCCACAGATCATATCTCCAAAAATATTCCGCACCTTGATCTGAACTTTTTACAGTAGCTTCCTCAGGATTTCGACTTCACCTCATAAAAATTTTAGCTTCTGAAACTTCGTAGAAAAAATATTAGAGCGCAAATGCCACAATGACCTGTTTCAGATGGCGAAATCCCTTGCATAAGGAGGAAATGAGGATCACAATTTATATAAATGCTTAGGTTGAGAGGGGCTTCAACAAGTTAACGTGGGAGTGATTTTAGGAGCTTAAAAAATATTAATTATGACTTTTCAAAGACCCATTACCCAACCCCATGGGGTTTTAGCCCACTAACTGGGGGTATAAACTTCAAACATGAATAGCTCTCAAACCGTGAAGAATTACATGGCATGAAATTTATCAACGGAAACATCTCGACAAGTAGAAACCATCAAAATCATTATTGACCCAGAATATATTAATTTGGTAGGTCAAAATTCCCATGCAATATTGGGTTAGCCCCTGGTGCTGCTTGGGTTGACATCAATGACAACCATTGATCAACATTATAGTAGTGGTAGATACACTAAGTAAGGCAGCTCATTTCGTACTAGTACAGTTCACCTATGGCACATCACAAATTGCTAATATATTTATGAAGGAAATTTTCAGATTGCATGGGGTACCTAAAGTGATAGTGTCAGATAGAGATGTTAATTTTACCTAAAAATTTTGGAAGGCTTTATTTGGAAATATGGGCACTAAACTAAATTTTCGTACAGCATACCATCCTAAAATGGATGGACAAATTGAAAGGGTTAATCAATTTTTAAAAGATATTCTTAAAATATACGCGATGGACAAGCCTACCAAATGGGAATACTATCTGCACTTAGTTGAGTTCACATACAAAAAAAGCTACCAAGAAAACATAAAAATGAGTCCCTTTGAAGCCTTGTATTGCAAAAAATGCCATGCACTTCTCAGTTGGAATCAACCAAAGGACAAATTGATTCTGGGGCCATAAATATTGCAAGAAATGGAACAAATTGTGCATAAAATTAAACATAATATAAAGGCAGCACAATACCAACAAAAGATTTATGCGTACAAGAAACGAATATATAGAGAATTTAAATTTGGAGACCATGTTTACTTGAGAGTGAAACCCATGAAAATCACATTGATTACATGAACCTATTCCAAACTAGCCCCACGACTCTGTGGACTGTTTGAAATTCTGGATCGAATCGAGCATGTAGCTTATCAGTTAGCGTTACCTAGTCATTAAAATTCAAAATGTTTTTCATGTATCCTTACTTAATAAATATGTGCATGATGGTACTCACATTATTGATTGGAAACTGCTACAGGTAGAACCGAAAGGAAATTTCCTACCAGAACCACTCATAATACTAGACAAGAATGAGATTTGGCTCTGGAATCGAGTCGTCGCTCATTTTAAAGTGCAACGAAGGCACTTTACTCCTGAGGAGTCCACTTGGGAAATTGAAAGCAAGATGCAAGAGAAGTAACCAACACTGTTTCAAAGGAAAGAAAACTAAAATTAGAACACTGAGGACGGTGTAAATAAAAGGGAGGGAGAATGTGACATATCTCTGAATTGGACATATTATTAATGTTATTATTGTTGTTTGTTAAAAACTCAATTGTGACATTATCATTAAAGGAAATTCATGAATAATGAGAATGTAATAATGTGAATAATAATTATCAATAAATGAATGTGGATTGGAAACACTTGGAAATTAGACACTTGCAAATGAGATTCTAAATAAGGAAATATTTTTCCATGTCATAATTCTAGAAGGAATTTGGATAAACTTCATGGATGGTGTTATCACCAAACTGGGACTAATTGGGTTGTTCAATAGTCAATTTCATGTAACTATTTCAAACCACTTAGGGTTGGAAGTTATCCCTTCCAACCAGAGAGGGCTCTCTCAAGAAAAACGTATGATATTCAATAAACAAGCTTATAACGAAGATGGATAACTCTTAAATTTCTTTTATATTATTTTTTGTAGGTGGAAGATGAGTGAGGGCTACCATTGGGCATGGAGTCAGCACGGAAACTCAATTACAAACAAGTATCATTCATGGAAGTTGAGGCACATGAGATTTTTCAAAATAACTATGACAGAAAACATAATACATAAAGGAAGTTGGAGCATAAGAATTTATGAATTCCAACTAATTATGTATAAGCAAGCTGAATTAGCATTCAAAATATAAAAGGACACAAACATATAAAAGCTCAATCAGAATCTCAGGTGTGAACAAAAGACTTCAACAACTGTCTATTAACTAAGTGGAAAAAACTTACAATAGTAGCTTTGGTCATTACATCCATCAACCCTATCTAACTCTAAAATTCCTCTATTTATAGAGTGAAATCCCTTTTACATAGTTCTACCACCTGTTCTAGACTCTCGAACCTAATCTAGAGATCTAATCCAAAAAGGATTCCATTACATTGAGAAAAAATAGAGATAATTATGTTTGAAAGAGTTTGTAGTCTAAAAGGACTCTATCTCTATTAATTGCATCAACAAGAACCTTTAATAGCCCATGCTAATGATGGCTATCAAACTAAACAACCTTGTTTAGGTGGCAAACAACCATGTTCAAGTGGAAAACTGTCATACTGGATTTCAGGTCCTAATATACCAAATTTGATGATAAGTTGTCTATTGGTGAAGTGGAAAAAAGTGATGTGTTGTTAGCCATGTCAACCTTATGAATTGTAATGCTGAGTTGTCTTCATCAAAAGATGTCCCAATGTCACTCCACAATCTCTTTTGATGACTCATATTCTTCCTGAAATGCATTAAATGCCTCAAAAAGACCAAAACTTTAGCTTGTTGGAAAAACAGAGAATTTAGGCAAGTTTCATAGTGAATTCTGACCAGTTTACACTGATTTCGCTGCGGATTTTGGTAAAAGTGTAAAATTCACTCTAATGACCAAATTTTCTCATGCATGAGATATTTTTGGATTTTTCTTTGACATTGACCCCTATCACATGAATGATGACCTTCAAGACCCCTCACATATGTGAATTTTTTTTTTAATTACAAATTTAAAAGATCCTATTCAACCCTAACTTAACCTAATTGACACATGACTCAAAACAAAACTAATGTTTATCTTGGATAACATTGGCTCTAATGGGGATGTTGTGCCCCTATGGTGCAGCAAAGAACGAGCAGACCAGGTGGCTTATCCATTGGGCTGATCCCAACCTCTTGTCATATTCTTTAATTAGCATGCATTCGTCCCTTGACATGCTCTTGAAGCAAAACATCGTACAAACCAAAACTTACAACTACAATATTCAAACTAAATGCTGAAAGAGATGCCTGCCTAGAAAGTTTATTTATGTACCAATAATCCTACTCTAATAGATGAAAACCAAACTTTAAACTTCAAGCAATATGAAATTTCTAGTATAGCCAGTCAAAGAGTTGATCCACTACCTGGGCTTCTTGATTGTGCTTGAACAACATCATAAGTGAATCATCTATTGGAAACTCAGAATGAAAATTGAATCCATTCTCCATAAGAAACACAAAAAAATTCTTGACTGATGACTGCAATACAAAAATTACATCCCTATACCACACAGACATAATGACTTTTTCCTCTACAGGAATCAATTCCTCTTCTTCAAGAACTTCTGAAAATTATGCAATAAAATTCATATCTAGGCAATCAAAATTTGATTGTGTCATCAACTTTGCCAACCCCTGTCCTTTTATGATCTTTGTAGGCCTAATCTCCATATCATACTCAAACAAAGTGGCAATCCACTTACCTCTTTTTCCATCGGGATTAGCTTGAGTCAGTATGTCTTCCACCACATCATTAGGCACAAAAGCCACAATGTGAGAATGTACAATGTAGATTATGAAATCCTTAAGTGCCTTCACTAGATTATAGGCTTGTTTCTCCATAATTTTGTACTTTAGTTAAGAATCTTCAAGTGTCCTACTCAAGAAATAAATGGGTTATTCATTACCTTGCTGCCTCTTTTTCAATCACATTCCCACAATTGTATGTTCAGAAGAAAAAGTAAAAACCAGAAAATCCTTAGAAAAATTAGGACTTATGAGCACCGGAGCTTGGGTAAGGGTCTTCTTGATCTCTTCAAAATATTTCTTTGCCTCTGTTGTCCATCTAATGTTATAATTCTTCCTAAGAATATTTCTAATATGATTAACAATTTCTGCGAAATTAGGAATGAATCTCCTAACAAAATTTACCTTGCCTAAAAAGGATTGAATCTATTTTATGTTTCTAGAAAAATATTTCTTTTGAAAGGAAGCGACTCTACTTGGATAAATACTTATTCCTTGTTTTCATATTATATGACCCAATATTTTTCCAGTGGTCAAAGAAAAAACACTCTTACTAGGATGAGAGAAATACCAAATTTTCTGCATTTTTGCAGAATTTTCTCCAAGTGCTTGAGATGCTCTTATTCCTTCTTTGAAAACATAGTGATATCATCCAAGTAAACCACCACTGACCCGTCCTTTTCTTAAGAAAATTCAATTTCCATTTCCCTTTGGAAATTTTCTCCTGCATTCATGAGACCAAAAGGCATTTTGGCATACATAATTGTTCCCCATGGCGTACTGAAGGTGGTTTTCTCTTGGTCAACTAGATGCACTAGTATCTGATTATAGCCTAAGAAACCATCTAACATATACATCCTTTGGGATCCAACAATTTTTGCAATATTTGATCCATTTTTTGAAGAGAATAATTGTCTTTAAGGGATGCCTTATTCAAATTTATGAAATCAATGCATATCCTAATCTCGCCATTTTTCTTTCTCAAGGGTACCAAGTTAGAAAGCCACTTAGAAAATCTCAATGGAACAATTATTTTTGCATCAAACAACTTCTTAATTTTTTTTCAATCAATGGCATAAGCAATGGAGATATTCTCCTCAATTTCTATTTAAAGGGCTTCTCATTTTCATTGATTGGTATTGTGTGTTGAATGATGTTGGAATCATACTTCTTTAAGTTTGCATAAATCCATGCAAAAACATCAGTGTAACTTTTCATCAAATCAACATACCTTTGTCTCACCTCTAAAGAAATAAGTTTGGACAACTTGACCAACTTCAAACTTTCTGCAATGCCAAGGTTACAACTTTCAACCTCTTCATCATCAACTTTCATCTTTGGATACTTAGAACATCATTCTGATAAAACAAATTTTCAAGGGGGATTATCCTTTAGGAAGACATTTATTCTTCAGCTGGAGGACCTATGAATTATCTTTGGTTTTAGCAAACATTTTTTTTTGGTCTACTTGAATTTTTTCAAATTCTTCTTTCAACTCAAGAACGTTTCTGACATGTTGATCACTATCAAACACTTTTCAATTGATAATATTATCAGGGATATCTGTTCTACACCTGATATCAACTTCATAGTTATTGCTATGATGAGTAGGGATGATAAACAAGCTAGCTGATATAGCCAAGGAATCAGCCACATAATTCTAGTTACTAGCTTTGATAGTAAAACTATATTCTTTGAAATTTTCAAGCAATTCAAGGATCAAATTTCTATAAGCCCTCATTCTGACATCTTTAGTTTGATAAGGTTCTTCTACTTGCTTGATTACTAATTCAGAATCACCAAAAACTGAAATATTCTTGGCGCCTAAACCTTTCAAGCCTTCTAAACCCAAAAACAAAGCCTCATATTTAGCCATGTTGTTTGTATAGTCAAAGTTCAATTTGTAAAAATAAAATTTACTCTCATTGCTAGGGCTGGTAATCCACATACCTACACCAACTCCTTCTCTTCCAGCAACAACATTAAAGTGCATATTCCACCAACCTTCTTCATTTTCCTCCTCAATCTGTTGAATTTATGCTTGCTAATGTTTTTCAAATTTCTGATTTTCTGTCTCATTAGTGATCTCATTGAACAAAATGGAAGACCCCAACTCAGTTTCCACTGCATAGATTGGGAAATTGTTTGGTTTATCTTTGTTTCTAACCAAATGGGCCATCCTATATTCTCTGTACAACCTTCTTTTCTCACCAAAGACTAGAATAGTGGCATAATTCATGCCCATATTCATAGTTCCTTTAGTTTTAGCAGCCCAAGATCTAGATAGTAGCATACCAAACTTTGGGGGGATGTCAGCCACAACTATATCCATTAACATTGTCTTGGCTAGCACTTGAGCTAAACCAACAACCACATCCTTTATAAGACCAATACACTGAACTCTTTTGGAATCAAAGGAAAAAAAAGTATTTGTAAAGTCTGGTTATGTCTAAACCCATTCTCTCCATGATCACCTTTGGAATTAAGTTACGGGATGCCCCCAAATTTGAAATACAATTATGTAAAGTCGTTTCATGGATGTTTAGACTCACATAGAAAGGTGGAACTTATTCATTTTTCTCATCTTCCACTCTTGGTAGGATGGTCTTCTTGCAGATTTAGAATGTCAGGATGTCCAGCCTGAGTGTTAATCATTTTGAAAATTTGGCTCCTATATTCAGTGACCTTAATGATATCACCAAAAGGGACAACAATTTTGATCTTCAAAATCTCCTTTTCTAGATTGAAAACCATCGGAGATTTTTCAATCACTTTACCTTAAGGTGTGTATTTCTTTTGTTCCACCGGCTTTGGAGCATATTTCTTTTGTTGAATTTTATTGGCTGTAATAGGAACATTTATATTCCTTGGGTTATATTTTTTTTCATCTAAAAGATAGCATGCTAGTAGCCTTTCAAATAATCAGGTTATTTTTCATCTTCATGGTTACCTATGTCATGGCTAGATTCATCATGTTCTTCTTTGGTTAAGAACATCCCTACTACATCCTCATCCAAACAATGAATTATATCTTCTTGAAATTCATGTTGTTTTTCTTCCTCATCCACTAGGTTTTGTTGAAAAGGAGGCCTAAATTATTGATCAGGTTGATTTCTATTGTCCCTTGGTCTCTACTGATTTTGAGGCCTTCTAAATTGAGGATTCCCAATCTGTGTTTATTTTTTTGAAGCAGGTAGGGGATTATTACCAAGAGAAATCCTATCCATAAGCCTCTCCATAGTTTTCATCATGGTATCAAGTTTTACATCAGAAGTTGTGGAAGTTTTTTCTTCTTTTAATCTGGCTTTTCCCATTTTGGACCTCTTTGCTACAACCATATTTACCTCAACCTTTACAACATCATTTTGTGTATCATCCAAAGTGGAAGATTCTCTCTCCCTTAGTAAAATAGAGAAATCATAGTCAAAGGCTTTAACATAATGCAATTGGGAAGCTCTTAGTCGAGTTTTAATGTGAGTAGGGATAGAATTGTAAACCTTATTGAATCTTTTAGAAAAATCATGAACTGACTCATTTATGGCCTTTTTCAAAATATTATATTTAGTCAAGGCTTGAGCAAGGTTCACTTTACTTCCCCATTTTGTCAATAAGTTGTCTTCTAATTGGTCCCAATTATGTGAACTCCCTGGGGCTGAGGCTTTGAACCACTTTCTCAGCTCACTTATAAGACTCTGCACAAACAGTCTCATTTTTACATCTTCATCATCCACCTCCTCTAAGTCAACAAAATCATTAAATTTGTCAACATGTTGCTCAATATTGGTATCTTCTTCACCTCCAAAAGTTTTTATTCTAGTGGAATACCCTTCTGGAAGGTCATGGAGTATGGCAGGTAGGACAAGAGGAGCATACCTAGCTGGACCTGCAGGAGGGGAAACTCTCGCCATAATGGCAGTGACAATACTACTTGAAAAAATAGTGAAAGGAATAATATTTTGACTAGGAGAAGCAAAAATGAATGAGGATGTGATGCCAGGAAATTTTGAGGAGGGAATTTGTAGTTTAGAGAAAAAAGAGCTCCACGTAGGCAAAGGGACACTAGACCTCCTTCTTAACAAAAAATCAAAAGGATCAAGTTCTTTTAATTTTTCGAATGACTCTTGTTCCAATGACAATTCTGATGTGACAGTTTCCCAAAACCCTTATTTTTCTTCTTTTGACACAATATATGATGTATCAATTCCTAATGTTTGTAGATATAATATAATTGCATTTAATTCATTCCCAAATTTAGATCTAAAAAGAACTTCTTCTATCTTTTCATCAAACTTTTTGTCTTAAAAACTTCGAACAGCCTCAGAGGGAAAAGATGAAACTCTTGTAAGATATATATTACTTGATTTTGACAAGCTTCTAATACCTCTAAGAATTATTTATGTATTATCAATTATCTCGGGTGGATTAGGGTCAAGATTACTCCTTGTATGAATCTTCTTATAATCCACCTTTAAGCTGAGAATCTCAGTGGACACCAAGGTAGAAAGCAACCTCGAATATTTCTGACCTCCTGCTACCTTCAAGAGTTCATTTTCTTTGATTGGACACAAATTTTTGGGAAAATGTAGCTTCAGTCTCCCGACAGACGCAAAAAAATGTTATCACTAAACTGGGACTAATTGGGGTGTTCAATAATCAATTTCATGTAACTATTTCAAACCACTTAGGATTAGAATTTAGCCCTTCCAACTAGACAGGGCTCTCTCAAGAAAAGGGTTTATTCAATAAACAAGCTTATAACAATATGGATAACTCTTAAATGTGTTTTAGATGATTTTTTTTCAGGTGGAAGTTGAGTGAGGGCTACCATTGGACATGGAGTCAGCATGGAAACTCAATTAAAAACAAGTATCATTCATGGAATCTGAGGCACATGAGATTTTACAAAATAACTCTAATAACAAACATAATACATAAAGGAAGTTGGAGCATAATATTTTATGAATTCCAAGTAATTATGTATAAGCAATATGTTAAAATTCAAAAGATAAAAGGACACAAACATATAAATCTCAATCATAATCTCAGGTCTGAACAAAAATTTCTACAACTGTCTATTAATTGAGTGGAAAAATATTACAATAGTAGCTTTGGTCATTACATCCATCAACCCTCTATAACTCTAAAACTCCTCCATTTATAGAGTGAAATCCATTTTACATAGGTCTGCCACCGAGGCTAGACTCTTGAACCTATCTAGAGATCTAATCCAAAAAGGATTCCATTACATTGAGAAAAAATAGAGATAATTCAGTTTGAAAGATTTTGTAGTCTAAAAGGACTCTATCTCTATTAGCTACATCAACAAGAAATTTTAATAACCCATGCTAATGATGGCTATCAAACCAAACAACTTTGTTTAGGTGGAAAACAACCATGTTCAGGTGGAAAACTATCATACTGGATTTCAAGTCTTGATATACCGAATTTGATGATGAGTTGTCTATTGGTGAGGTGGCAAAAAGTAATGTGATGTTAGCCATGCCAACCTTATGAAGTGTATTGATGAGTTATCTTCATCAACAGATGTCCCAATGACACTCCACAATATCTTTTGATGCCTCATATTCTTCCTAAAATGCATTAAATGCCTCAAAAAGACCAAAACTTTAGCTCGCTATAAAAACTGAGTATTTAGGCAAGTTTTGTACTGAATTCTGACCATTTTACACTGATTTCACTGCAGATTTTGGTAAAAGTGTTAAATTCACTCTAATGACTAGATTTTCTCATGCATGAGATATTTTTGGATTTTTCTTTGACATTGACCCCTATCGCATGAATGATGACCTTCAAGACCCCTCACATATTTGATTTTTTTTTTTAATTGCAAATTTAAAAGATCCTATTCAACCCTAACTTAACCTAATTGACTCATGACTCAAAAAAAACCTAACAGTTATCTTGGATAACATATGGGATAGAAATATCTATTAAGTGCTTAGCTAGAGATATATGCTAAGTTGGGATTGGCATAAAGCTTCGCGGGAGACGAAAATGAGCTTTTCTTTACAAAAAGGAGCCTGGGCCAGTGGCTGTGAAAGCCACAAAAGTGGGATGACACTAAAGAAAAAATACCTCATGGAAAGAAGGCATAAAATGCCTACTGCAAAGATCAACGGGTTGTTGATACCTTGGAAATATCATCTCATCTCACGGGTGAACTAAGAGGAAGCAGTTCTACGGTTGGGTGGAAATCAATGTATAATTTCCAATGTGCTCCATTCACAGTATTTTTCATGGGCCTATGACTGGGTATTTGGTAATATTTTTCTCACTTTTGTGTACAAGAATTCAACTACCATGCCAATTTATAACAATATTTTATTCTAGATGTTTATGAGTATGTATGTATGTGGAAAAAGGGTAAATTTGTTAAGTTGGAATTCTTACTGTAAAGAGCTTAGAATTATATGGTTGTTGTAATTTTTTCCTTGGTACTACAAAACTGTAATTATATGCATGCTCCAGTGAAACACTGAATTTAAGTACGCTCCTTATTTAGATGGTTGACATGTGAATGGAATAGTAGCAATACAATTGGGCTTGGTATATTTAACTGCAACAAACATAGATGCTAAGGATAAAGAATTTAAGGTATTGTTGACAAAGGAATCTGGGATATCGAAATTTTAGCTTATAGTTATAAACTCTTATAAAAGGATTAGTCCTCAATACATATCTACAACTATTGTATATATATAGACATTTTATCAATGGGGGTATTAGATTGTTCCATAACAACAAGCTGCAATTTCAGTAGATTTCTAAAGAAAATATATAATTCTATTGATTAAACTTCTATTGAGGGGTTCTGAAATTATATAGAGGTATAATAATGTATTCCAAATGTAGTAAAATCATTTAATAACAACGAATAAGTTCTTAATGATCCAGAAAAGGGATGGAAACATGATGTCCAAATTAGGAATGGCAGATCATACCATAATCATGAAAAATTTAGAACTAGAGTTTAAAAAAAAATACAAGTACTGGCAAGATGAACAATCAAGATTCAAATCATAAAACTGTATGCTTGAAAGTAGTGCTAATTCTGGAAAATGAAGTTATTAAGTTGATATGCCTATTAGGCATGTACAATCAGTATTGCAAATTAAATTGTAAGTGCATATATATGATTTTGTAAATTTGTAGCTACCAAGGTAAAACTACAGCTGTTAGTATATGGTATACCTAATGGAAGTAATATATGATCCTCGTAGCAAGACTAGAAATTACTAAGCTGACATAAACTTACTGATATAACCTATATCGAAATGTTTCAGGATTTATAAATTTAATTAACCACTGTTATCAGAGATTAATAGAAGATAATAATTAAAAACAAGCAGTGCGGGTAGAGTGCCAGAAAGAAATATAACCATAACACCTAAAGTATAAATAGTAAATAGTGGGCCAGTTGGCCATGGATACCGGTGCCAATTTCTATAGGGAGGTAAGCTTGGAAAAGTCAGTTTTACAACCCAAATAATTATATACCAAACAACTAGAAGTCACTTATATAATGAAATGGATACAGAGGGATAGTGTTACTTCATAGTTCAATACTAACAACTCGGTATGCATAGTACACCCCTTTTTAATCAATAGAGCATGCAGGTCTTACTAGGATAATGTATCAAATTAATTAATTAAGGTGGGACATATTTGCTCAAATAGACAAACCCAGGTCAAAAGAAAATAGTTATATGATTCTTCCTATTGGATTTAGATTATTTGTGTAACGTATTCAAAGTGACCCACATTCATTCAACAACATGTAACAGAGAGTAAATATGGAAAAACTCAGAGTGTAGATATATTCCTGAAAATTCGATAACATGAAAATAAGTTAAACAAAAAGATTTAGTGACCCAATTACATGAACATTAAAACCAGAACGAAGTTTGACATCAAACCTATATACAGGAATTTTTTAACACATTCCAAAATTCAAAGTAGAACTTGCATGTGCACCACTCTGGGTGAATGAAGAGATAACTTCATATATTGCATAATGAGACTCAGATTTACACATGGAGTTGCCACAGAACAGTATTAAAAATAAACCAGAATATCCAGTGATTGTATACATTCTCTCCACAAAAATCACATACAACAAAAATTGGAGGCATCACCTAACAAGATTGAACAAATTTCAAACATTGAACATAAGGAATAGCTTCATCATCTCTAAACCTAGAACCACCAGAGAGAGAAGAATCACACCAACCTGAAACTAGAAAGATAGTGTGATAAAATTAATAATGGGTTCGCTCAGTAGGTTGCAAATATGGTTTAAGTATTAACCCAACTCGTGCGTACCTACAAGTGAGAATAAATGCATTAACATTAGAAATTAAGATATGCGTAAAATTAATTGAAAATGTGCACTAGCTGTTAGTGAGACAGAGACTCTTACCTGACTGTGTAGATGAATTTCTCCCTCGCCATAGATACATGTATAATCATGAGTAAATGAATTATGATAATGGTATTTAACGAGATGTGGTAAGGGGTAATCATAGCATCAAAACAAAATCCACGAGGGTGTACCTGAAACAGTGACCCTGCTATCCGGAGGTAGGATTTCAACATTGTAATCGAACTGAATTCCAATTTTGTACCTACAAACCTTCAGCTAAAGTGGTTAGCAGAGATGGAAAATCCACCTACAGGCGCAACCAAGAAATTATAAAATGACTAGTCTGTAATCATTACCAGAGAGAGAGGGGGGAGCTAGAGACTGAGGCGAGTGCATAAAAATGAACGCCTTGGAGAAAACATCCTGTGCACATAGTAACCGGTTAATTTTTGAGTTGAGATTAGTAATTAAACAACAAGTGAGCAAGAGATCTGGCAGAGGAAAACAAATGATAATTTACAATTTTAGAATGAATAAAAAATGGAACTATAAACCATGAAAAAATAACCTGATGATCGTTCGGGAGTATAGAGGCTCAGTTCACAAGCAAACCAGTTGAGCCTGGAATTCATCTGGAGTGCGCGAAGTAACCTGGTGACCCTCCCTAAATCGAAAACGAAAGAAATGATGAAGGGGAAGAGGAATTCAAGGGGAAAAGATGACTAGGGTTTTCCATATCAACCCTGATCGTTGATATTCAATAAGAAATCTAGACCATTGAAAATTTATCAATAAAATTTAATACACCATGCCAATGCCTTTATGACCCATGTGACAACTGATGAGGTGTCGAAAAAGGAATGGTGCCAACAAGTCACAGTGCATGTTGGCCTAACCTCCGTCTGTATCACGTTTAATAGACCAACACAAGGCATTGTCGAGGGTTAGGTTGTGAGTGACCATATTGAGTCATATAACCATTAGAGTTATAACTTGAAACACAAGGCGTAACACTTGACATTGACAATTCCATTAAAGTTAGGATAAATATATATAAAGGTCCATTTGCTATTATAATGATATAGGTATATATATAGTTGTACATATTTTGACATGCACATAGTTTTAGATAGAGAATATATATGTGTGTGTGTGTGTGTGTGTGTGTGTTATGATATTACACTTTGGTCCTAGGGTACTTACTATTAATGTGCCTCAACCTTGGTAAATCAACACATAAACACTATACAAGTATGTAGAGAAAAATAGAAATGACCTAAGAAATCACACATCATTTCTTCCTTTGCTCGCATATATAAACTGTTATTTTTGTGGCAACTTTGGCCACAAAGCCAAAGATTGCAATCTGCCAAATATTCTAAAGGATTCTAGACAGATGATAAAATATAATCAAAGAAAAGCAAACAATGGATCAAAAAGAAATGAAGAAACTAGAAAGAAACCTTCTGAAGTGTGGAAAGGAAGAAAAATGAACACATTGTTACATCAATGACATGAAAAAGTCATCATTATTTCAAGGGGAGCTTCTCTAAGCAGAAAAGCAGTCATCTTATCAATGATAAAAAACAAAGAAACAACATCCTTCTGTACATAGAAGAGAAGGCATCAAGAAGGAATGAATTCAATCATCGAGTCAATAATAGAAAATAAGTAATATATTAGGGGGGAGAGAAGCTCCAACAATTCCTTGACAATATAATATGTATTGTGAATTTTATCTACAATAAAACTTTGATGGAAAGAATGACTATATTCAGTTTTAATTTCAAAAGGAAAAGTGCTTGCAAGATCTTTTTGAGAAGCATTTAGAATTATATCTAAGAAAGAAAAGGCTTGTATTCAGAAAATCAAGGTATTCATTTTATGTAGAGAAGAAAAAACTATAGAGGTTCGAAAAATACCAAGACAAAAATAAGGAAAATTCCCTCATGTTCAAGTTCGGGATGAAGACCAAGAACAACAAATAAACCCTCACATTCCCTATATAGTTTCGAAATTAAGAAAATAACTAACAAAATAAGAATCATTGATAGAAATGACACCTAAATTTCATGTGTCAATATTTTGATTAATGAAACATCTTATGCATTTCATTACTCTTCCGTCCTCTATTCTCAAATTTGTTCCCGCAAGAAGTTTGAAGAAATATTCCTAGTTTTCATTAACTACATTACATTCACCTATGGACAAGGAGGTATATCAACATGGATGCCAGATAGCAGAAAAAAAAAAATTATGATATATGATCTGAAATGACTGTATTAGTTTTGTTGTGTTAAGTGTCTTTTCAGTTTAAAAACATGTGCATAATCAGTTCACTATTTTGCATAGGGATTGAGGTGTTTGTCCATGAATTGTAGATGATTTTTACTGAATTAGAAGCATTAAAAAAGCTTAAATAACACTGAAAAACAGTGTAAAATAGAGAAATAAGTCACCACATGAAATTTACATAGTAGGCATGATGAAGAAATTCACCCCTCTTGGGCTACATTTGTTGGTCCAGCTCCCAATCACATGTCCATCTTTCATTATGCCCAAAAATTTGATATTACATGTAGTTAAAATGCTCTAATGGATTTTTTCTCTACACCAATGGCTCCAGAATTCTCCAATTAGTAAAAAATGACTCTTCATTCACTCAGAATGGTTGAAAATTGGGCCTCCTACACTTTTTCCTAGTTTCACCTAGGAAAGCTCCACTAAAAGTGGACAACTCCACTTAACTGGAGTTAAAATAGAAATTTCTACCACTTTAGGTGTGCCCACCAAACTGTTCGTTGAGATTAACTGCAGTATTAAATGTTGTAGTTTCGGATGGCCACATGCCAACCTCAAACCCGTGATTACCGTGACAGTTGTTAGCGGAACTCGCAATAAACAATAGTTTAAATAGTCAAGTCCTTGGTTCAGTTGTGGGTTTACGATAACCGATCGGAGATAAATTTTATTGTTGCCATGTGAAAACACATACAACGTGGAATCGATGGCGGAGACTACAGGTTGAATGATCGAGGTTATTGCTAACCACGCGATTTTTTGAGTTTATTGTTTTCCATGTGAATTGCTCTGAGGAACCGCTTGCGAGTTGGGACCACCAGCGGTTCCCAACCCCCAAATGCGTTTTCAACAAACCATAACTATAAATCGTCACCCATAAGTTTAAGAAACATCGTGCAGCTCAGGTGGTAAGGCCTATGCATGCCCTACAAGAGGTCTCGTGTTCGAGCCTTGCAGATCCTACAAAATTTTGATATGTCATTTCAGGGATACATGGTGGCCTCACGGCTGGCCACATGTCACCCTATTATTGGCTCTTCAAAACCCATTCAAAATATAGCATTGTGACACTTGTCAAACAGTGATTAGTCTAGTGGAAAGGAATATTCTTCAGAATATTTTTTTTGGCTGACTGTACCTCCACCTTGCTAACCGTGCATCCCAGTCAAACCTGGTCAAACTGTCAAAAATTTACTTGTTTGGCATTTCAATCAGAACGCAATATCTCCCTCATACAACATCGGTTTTTTGAACTGTTCACAGCACCAGAATCAGGGAGACGAGATCTACGCAACCATCCTAGTTTCAACCCAATCCTATAATTTTGAATTTTGAGCAAAATTTATGAAGTCCTGATCACTCCTCCCCATTGGGAATCTTTTGGACCCCAAAATACTTGATTACCTATTCAGTAGATGAGGGTACAGCTCCCTCACCTTTCCAACCTCCATCCATTTTTCCTTGCTTGGTTTAGTGCCTTTGAGCCCAACTCGAAGGTAGTCAACACTTCCCCTCTTAGATGTGCTTTTCCTCTTGTCAAGAATTGTATCTTCTTTGAGCTCATCCAGAAATTCTGGCAAGAAATCTTCAATAGAAGCTAGTTGAACATCGCTTCCTTGATCATCGATCAAATCTGGCTCATACAAGCGTAAGTTTTCAGCATTAACAACTGAATACATTTGCATATAATAAGGAAATTCAATTTGGAATGCATTATTACCAACTTGTTTGATGATCTTGAAAGGACCATAGCGAATGGGTTTGAGCTTTTTATTTTCTCCTTGTATCATTTCTTTGCTAATGTGCAACCATACCTCATCTCCCTCTTGAAACTTGTGATCAACCCAATGTTTTTCATGCCTCTCTTTGTATTTTCTTTGACTTTTCTCAAGTTCTTCTTGAACTTGTTGATGTATAATATGAATTTTCTCAATGAACTTTCAAACCTTGTCAATGTCACTATGGCCATCAATTGCAACATCCTTCCCAAAGATGAAGTCTAATGGTGATTTTGGCAAATACCCAAAGCATACTTCAAAAGGTGAGGTTTGTGTAGAAGAGTGATTTGCCCGGTTGTAATGTAGTTGTTCATCCCACAACTTAGGATGTTTGCTGCAATATCCTCTCAATAGATGCACAAATGTTTTGTTCACCACCTTGGTTTGTCCATTTGTTTGTGGATGAAAAGCAGTACTCTTTTTCAACTTTGTGTCCATCATTCTCCATAGATTTGACCAAAAATTCCCAATGAACCTGGAATCCCTGTCACTAACAATCAAAGTTGGCAATCCAAAATGAACCCAAACATTTTGAAAATAAAGTTTAGTAGTTTTTTCAGCACTAATGGTTTTCTTACATGGCATAAGTATACACATTTTACTGAATCTATCCACAACTACATAAAGATAATCATGTTGTTTTCTTGACATAGGTAGACCTCCAATAAAATCCATGCAGACACTCTCCCATGGCCTTGATGGTACCGGTAATGGTGTGTACAATCCAAGATTCCTATTACTAGGCTTACTTGTTTCACACATAGAACAACCTCTTATAAAACGCGACACACTATCTATCATGTGAGGCCAATAACAATACCTATGTAGATGCACCAATGTTTTTCTTACCCCAAAGTGTCCAGCAATAAGAGAAGAATGAGCTTCTCTCATTACACTTAGCCTCTCTCCTTGTGGAATACATAGCTTGCCCAAATGAAACAGGAAATTGTTATGCATGTGATAATATTTTTCTTCAACTTGATTCCCTTCACTCAAACTATCATACACATCTTGGAAATCAATGTCATGTGCATATTGTTCTATGTAACTCTCATGTACAACATAATCCTTTTTTATTAAAGTAGATGCACTAATGAGTGGTCCTGAAAGCATATCTGCAACTTTATTGAAAATACCTTTCTTTTACCTTATAACCAAGTGAAACTGTTGAATAAATCCCATCCACCTGAAATGTCTTGATTGCTGCAATTTTGTTTGTGAATGCAAGTACTGTAATGGTTGGTGATCAGTGTGTACAATGGTCTCTTTACCCATCAAGTAGTGTTTCCACTTCTTGACACTTTGTACCAATGCATATAGTTCTTTGTCATATGTAGGATAATTATTCACAACACCATTAAAAGTTTCAGAATGAAATGCGAAAGGCTTACCACGCTGCAAAAGTACTGCGCCCATGGCATAATCACTAGCATCGGCTTGAATCTCAAATGGTTGTCTCAAATTTGGTAATGCAAGGACTGGAGCTGAAATTATCTTGTCTTTTAAAGCTTCGAAATCTTGTTGTTGTTTGCCTCCCCATTGGAAGCCTTTCTTCACACTTGTCACTGCATGCATAGGAGCTACGATGGAAGAAACGTTAGCAATAAAATTTCTCCAATATTGAGCAGCACCTAAGAAATTTCTTACCTCGGTTACTATTTTGGGTGTGGGCCAATTCACAATGGCTTCCACTTTAGAAGGATCAATCCTCAATTCTCATCCTCCTACAATATGTCCCAAATTGACCAAAGAATTCTTTCCAAACTAACACTTTGACATCTTAAGAAACAATTTCTCTTTCTTCAAAATATCAAGCACTCTATTCACATGCAAGACATGATCTTCTCTTGTTTTCTGAAAATAAATATGTCATATAAGTACAAAATAACAAATTCGTCAAGGAATGGATGAAAAATACTATCCATAACTCGCATGAAATTTTCCGGTGCATTACACAAACCAAAAAGCATAACTAGCCACTCAAAGAGTCCTTGTTTGGTTTTGAATGTAGTTTTCCATATATCACTTTCTGTAATTCTTACTTGATGATATCCACTTCGTAAATCTAAATTAGTGAAAAAAATTGCTTCTTTCATCTGATCAATCAAATCTTCTATTCTTGAAAGTGGGTAATGATTTTTTACCATAATCTTGTTCAAAGCTCGAAAATCTACACACATGCGCCAATTCCCATCTTTCTTTGGTATCAAGACTATGGGTGAACCGCATGGCAAGGTACTTGACCTTATGATTCCTTTATCCAACATCTCTTTCATTCAACTCTTTATTTCAGCATTCTTCATTATCGACATGCGATAGATACCGATGTTTGGAAGAGGAAAATCTTGCTGCAACTGAATCTCATGTTGAATTTCCCTTTTTGGAGGAAATCTTGTTGGCTCCTGAAACATCTCATGATGCCCATTAACCACATCATATAAATATGATTTCAACTTAGGATCACATCCATCAAATGATTCATGATTAATATCAGCTTTAGGCTTAATCATAAGAAGAACAAAATTCTTACTTGAATTTACCAACCTCTTTACCTGCCCAGCATTTACCATAGCAATGTTTGTCTTCTTGCAATGTGATCTAACAATGAACTCCTTGCCATCTTTGAATAAATGATACTTGTTCTCATGGTGATGGAATATCGCTTTCATGTCATACAAGTAAGGACTCCCTAATACATTACCAGTGATGTCAAGCAAAACCACATCTAACTCAACTGTGTCAACAAAATTTGCAGTGATTGCAAACCACAATATACATTTCTTTGAAGCCTGTAGATTTGCATCCTTACAAATCCAACCCAATGGATTTGGTTTTGGATGTGGTATGGCCTCAAGGTTAAGTTTCTTGACCAAATCTTCAGATATTAAGTTTTCTTGTGACCCACTGTCAAACAATGTGTCAATCTTGGTATGCTTCGATATGACCCTCACATGAAACAGTTCTATTCTTTATTCTTCATTTGGAGAGTTTATGTGACAATTTGAGGTACTGGTATTGGGTTTAGTTTCAATTTATTTTCCCTTCATGTTCTTCAATCCCATGGCTGTAATTTTAGATTCATCACCTGAATTGGATCATAAATCATGTTGAGTTGTAGCAGCAATTTTATGTTTCCCTTTGTTATTGGGTTTCTTTGGCCTCATTTCAAGATGTAATTTCCAAAAATGAGTTTCATCATGGCCTTCTTTTGAAAAATGACCACTTTTTCTACCTCTTTCTTAACATATGCATTCTTTCTTTTTTTTTACCTTTTGCGGTATTTTCCTTGGCTTTACCCTTAAAAGGTTTCTTTCTACCCTCTTCAGAAATGTTCTTCCCTCTAGCTTATGGATGTGTGGCCTGAACACAAAATTCATCTAGACTATTGGGGTTAAACATGAGAATAGTATGTTTAATGTATATATGTAAGCCTCCTATGTACTTAATTAAAGTATCTTGGCTTTGAAAATCCACCCTGTTAGGGTCCCGTGATTTGGCTGATTGGCAAGCCAAATGACAGTGTAACAAAAAACCAATCTTTGGAGCCCAAAGACCTATCCTTCCTGGAGTCAGAGAGGGCTCTCTCTATATGTGTAAGGGATATCTATGTGTTTGCTTATTTGTGTTCTGATTTTAGGCTAGTTATGAAGTAGGTTTTTTGGTTTGGTTTTTAGGTTGTGAGGGATGAAACTGATCAAAGATATGAGATAGGTAAAAAGGATGTTAGATCAACTGGGCCATGGGGTCAAAAAGGTCAAGAAAGCTAGCAGACGGTGATACAAGGCTGTTGAAGGGCCGATTTGATTCGAGGTAGAAAGGATCTTTGGGCAAAATGGAACAAAATGAACATCAAGTTTGGGAACAACAAAGGATTTAAAGCATAACTAGTTTAAGAGCTGACATAAACATGGTAGGGAAAACCATTAATCATGAGAAATGTAACTATAAGCTAATCAATACATAGAAATAAACATTCAAGCCATGCATAGAGATATATCACCCTCTAACTTTGGGAAATGGCTATCAGACTTTGGGGAAAACACTTAAGACAGACAAACAACTCAACTTACTATGCCAAAACACCTAAACATAGTACTTCAAGTTATTGGGCACTTTGACAAACAATCTGGCATAGTTTTAGGCAAAGGGCTAGATCGGAACTAGGCCTCCTTGGTTCAACAAAATGATAATCTAATCAGTCAAAGAGACAATTTCATGGATGGAGCTATGGCTAGCCATAGGTAAGCAGGGCGTACCGTAAATCATACTTAGCATGCATAGAACTATGAATGAAACGAGCAAAAATATCCTTAAGTTATTAAAGAGCAATTAAGAATTCTTTAATGTGACTAAGGAAGAAGAAAACATGAAAGCTATGAAGAAACAGGAAACTTGAGGTGCCTCCAAGGGCATGTCTCAAATCTGTTCTTTACTGATCTATAGCAAGCAAGAAACATGGATTCATGAATGAAAACTAGAAACAAAACAAAGAAAGATACACTATACCATTCTACCAAGTCATGGAATCCAACAACAATCCTCTATTCATCATCCAAGAACATCCAAGAGACTATCCAAGAGCATGAGACAAGTATTTCTTCCAAAGCTTATATGACCATATATTGCTTCTATCATCAAGTTCAACCTTCTATTACAATGAATCCTCTTGGAATATATAGGCCAAAGAGGAGGAAAACCAACCAAGGCAACTAGCTAGCCATTGGTTCAAAATAAATATCTAAACTTGTCCTTGAGGCTTTGCAAAGCCCAACGCACAAAATATCTCATAAAATATCTAAAAAATGCTAAAAGAGGGAATTTAATTGACTTTTCATAACTTCTTTTGTGCAAAAATAGCTAAACGCACATAAGGAAAAAGCATTTTTTAAAGGTTCAAATTTTACAAAAATACTCAAAATTCACATCAGCAAAAAGTCCCCTGACTTGTTGGCAACTTTTGGCAGCCTTCCCGATGTCGAAACGAGGCTCATGATAGCTCGTTGGAAAGCTCTGAGTGTCTAATTTATGGAAAAACTTGAATTTTCCCAATATAATACCTGGAAGTCCTCCAAAAATAGGTCTGTGTGTAAAAACCCAGAAAATAAACCTTGCTGATAAACGGGGTAGAATGTTGAAAAAGTGAGTGTTTTTTGTCATTTTGGGGGAGAAAATGATCTTCAAATGTTCTGAAAATGGCTGAGAGTGTGCTCCTGAAATTATGGCATCCAATGATACCATTTTCCTCCTTTGATGATCCCCCAAAATGAAATGGCGAAGCCCATGAGTTTTGACCAAAAACCCAAAAATGTCAAAAAACAAGATCGTGTCGAATTTCACTCAATTTTGGTGAGCAATTCCCTCAAGGCTTTTTAGAAACATGTCTAGAAACTCAGGAAAAAATTCCAAGCCTAGAGGTGTCTTTCTCCTTTTTTCTCACTGGGCGCCCTCTTTGGGCAGTTTGGAGCTTTTCTCGGTATTTTTCTTTGTCGCTTGACATTCTAGCTTTGGTGAAGAAGTCATGGCCCCTTGCCTAGGAGAGGCAGCTAGCAAATGCTTTGGAGAATGCCCTCCATGATCTTTATGCTGTTGTTATATCTCATAAGGCTGCCCCTTTTCCTGTCCTTGTTCATCACTGTTATGCTGCTCTGTCTCACCTTCACTGTCAATCACTGTTTGATCAAGGTAAGATTTGTTTCAAATGTTGTGTGAGGGGACCTTTAAACACAAAATCCTCTGCTCTTTCCAAAACACTGTTTTTTCCCTTTGTATGCCACTCAACAAATAATATTAATGATAAGCACACATTCAATCAAAATGTAATACAGAGTCAAATGATTTTTTGAGCTTGGATAAGGTCACAGAGCCTTTGGTGTTTTTGAACATGCAGCTTTAGACAAACAACAAGAATTCTTCACAATCAAAACATCCTCCTCCCTTTACTGTTTTCTTGCACAGATTTTAACAAAAACCCTTTTAATGGTAATGATAGCTTCACATACCAAAGCTTGGTATTATAGAGTAAAAGGAGAGAACACTGTTATTTTGCCCTTGTTTACCCATAGAGGAGACCTTTGAAAAGACCTAAACCATTATACCATGATCACCGTTGTTTGGCTATAGGCCTTACTGCTTCATTTGTTCAGAACCCTGTCTCTCCTTTGGACCCTGTCTCACACCTTTCAATGCTGTTTGAGGGCAGTTTGCAGGTTTTATAAACATTAATAGGAACCCACCATCTTTGCTATGTTCACCTTGAATAATCTGAAGCGATAGCAAGTCTCTGAGTTTAAACCAAAAATCAAACTTCCCCAGCACTTTTTTCTCTGTCACATATAGTTTACAGGGTTCATGGTTTGTTACTGATTTTTTGAGGGTAGCTCTAGGGTTCCTTTAAAATCAAATAAACCTCCCACCATTTTCCACTGTGATAGACTCTGTTAATAGATTCTAATTGAAGTGCTTTGAAATCCCTACCAAGACTTTCCCCTTTTACCAACATTTAGTCCTTTGAAGACACACAGCCTTTAACACCTTTTAGAAACTTGAAAACACCAAGGATTCACTTGGAATACCTTTGAGAAATGATGACAAGCTTGGGATGAGGGTTTGAGCAGATTTGAGATTTGTTTGAGGTGTTTTGGGCGCTTAAAATGTGCACGGCGCGTTCAACAGGGAGAACGCTGTGCAAAACCAATAGTCGGTCATTTGTCGGGCCCTTGTGACCGGAGGCTACAGGCGCGCTGCGTGCCGCTACAAGCGCGCCGCGCGCCTGTGTATTTCTTTGCAAAAAATGCGCCTGAACGCGCCGCGCAACCTTAAGCCCCAAAAAACTTCATTTTTTCGATCACAACTTCTTTCTCCGGTCGTGTAGACAGCAAGAGGAGTTTTGCTTGTGCTTGGGAATTTGCAAATTGGATCGAAAACAGTTCCTAACTCTTTTGAAAGTGAAAAATTCGAGCCCTTCTCATGTTCACTTGGTGGATGTTTTGAATATTTTTTGAAAAGCCTTTAACTACCTTTTGCACCAATTTTTTGATAAAAAAGGTGAAGCTTGATTTTTGAAACAGTAGCATAGTGAGAACTTTTCTTTAGGTAAAAAAATTTATGTGGGAGTTTCAAATATCCTACACTACATTTTCACTATTCTTCATTCAAACGAGAAACTTTGCCACTGTTGACCCCTTTTAGTGTCATTTTCAACATGTAACACCTGCTCAACAATACACCAATGAGTTATGAAGCACCCTTGTCATTCTGCAAGGAGGTGGATTTACCCTTTTTAAAACCCAATCTGACATTGTTTGCTCTTGATGCTTTGGAGGTAATGATGCCCACTGTAAATTGATTTAACTGTTAGGTGTCCTTTAAGCTCATCTTCTGACTGTGGGTGCAAAAATTCAGTTGTATTCACCTAGGTTTTATCATCCTATGTCTATCAAGAAAGGCGCTCCTTCTGAAACTTTTCCTCTGCTCAAAATACACCAACAAGGTATCTTTGACCTCTGCTATAGGAGCAGGCCTTCTTTGGAAGCAGTGGCACACATCATTTTTTTTTTAAAGTTGTCCCAGAACCTGGAAAAACATGCCATAATACTTCCCTTTGAAACACAATCATCATTATTGGCCTGTGTTATGACCTGTCCCTTAATTATCAGCAAAATTGGGCTCTAGACTGCTTCTTTGAAAGAGACCCTGATAAGAGACAAGTTTAACCCCTTGGATTACAGTGGTACTCCTACTTTCCTTCTTTGTTTCTTACATGCTTGCTTTGTTTGGAAATTTCAAACTATCTATTGATGCTTTTACCATTTGTCTCTTAATCAGTCAAACCCTGAAATCATTCAATGCATTGGCCCTCTGCTTATAGATGAAGGAGGCACTTCAGTCTTCAGACCCTCTGCTTATAGATGAAGGAGGTTTTCAGTCATGTTGTATTATCAGCCCTGTGACAGTGTTATTTTTCCCTTTACTGTTCTTTCAGGCTTTGAATGAGGTCGCAAGAGCTTGATGAAAAACTCTTTGCTCTGTAGCTGCATCCCAGGCTCAAGATCACATTGAGAAGCAGTTGTCTTCTCATGTGGAGCCAAAAATTGTCTTCTGAGATGATGGTATGTTTCTGTCCTTGAAAGATCCATAAAACATTGTAAAAACACCTAAAATCAGCTTGACTTATGGTTTATGTATTGCTGAGACTTAAGGGTGTATTAGTGGCGCGACCTAGGGTTGTGACCAACTTTATTTGCAAAATGGGAAGGTTTTTTATGACTGGTCAATAGCAGATGGAGGTTCTTTGGCTCTTGGATTGTTTTTCAAGGGAGAAATGCCTTAAAGCGCCACTTCCTAACTTAGGGGAGACTGTTTGGAGAGATTCGGATTGTTTCTCTAGAGCTGATGGGCAGACTAGTGTGGCTGAGGCTAGGCAGGACCTTGACAATGAGGTTGCATCTCGTCATGGGCGAATGAAAAGGTAGGAAGGCAAAAAATTTTATGGGGGTTTTCTAGATGAAAAATTGACATATGGAGATCAGCTTCTAGAAAAATCAGCTAGGAATTTAGTCATCAACAACAGGTGCAAAATACTAATGACTAACACACCCCTAATAAGAGAGCTCTTCTCCTAAATTCTTGGGTGTATTATTCTAAATTTTGTCCCTTTAATTTCCTAAAGTTTTATCAGTTCATGATAGCTTTCTGCATATGAGCTAATGGATAAAAATGGTGTTTAATAGTAGTAATGAAACCTAACCATGATAGAATAATCTTACCATGTTTCTTGATTTCCTCCTTTGTCTTGGCTTCCCACCAAACAAGTGTTGCACCTTCCATTCTCAATGAAGCTAATTGGATTTTTGTATCATCATTTTGAAGGTTCTATATTCTCAAATAGACCTCCAATTGTCTAATCCAATTATCAAGCTTTTCTGCATTGACTTCACCATTAAACATTGACAATTAAAACTTAACATCAAGTTTTAAAAAAGGAATTTTACCAGTTTTCTTGGACTTGTATGGCTAATGTACTGAAGAAGAAGTAGAGGATGATGATGATGAGGGTGAGGATGATGGCTCTCCATTGCCTCCATTTCCTCCATTTCCCTTCTTTGACTTATCTTCATCATGGTGACCCCCTAAAGATCCTTGTCCTTATTTGTGAATTTTAGATCCTTCTCCTTCCAGTCTCTCATTTCTTTCTTGATAAAGGATTCTAACCATCTCAGTCATGTCAAGGAATTATTTCCCGAACACTCTTTATTCCTCTTTGGGATCAAATTCTTCATGGATTTCTCCTTCCTCAGGAGGCATGCTTAATGATGCTTCTGCTTCTTTAGGAGGTGAACTAGGTGGTGGATATTGTGGCAATATTTCTCTCCTTTTCTTTGGCTCTTTTTGAGACCGTTCTGCTTCCACCAATTTGTCTTCTCCTCTTTTGAGCTTGAGCCTAGAAAGCATCTAAAACTTTTAAACAATTAAACAATTCTTTGCACTAAACAACACCATAGAATAAACTCTAGCTCTGATACCAATCTCATCTGAAATTACTATAGTAGTTTTTATGTGCTAAGCGTCTTTTCAGTTTAAAAACATGTGCATAATCAGTTCATTAGTTTGCATATGGATTGAGGTGTTTGTCCATGAATTGTAGATGATTTTTAGTGAATTAGAATCATAAAACAAGCTTAAATAACATTGAACAACAATGTAAAATAGAGAAATAAGTCACCACATAAAATTTACACAACAGGCATGATGAAGCAGTTCACCCCTCCTGGGCTACATCTGCTGGTCCAGCTCCCAATGGCATGTCCATATTTCATTATGCTCAAAAATTTGTTATTACATGTAGTTATAGTGCTCTAATGGTTGTCTTCTCTGCACTAATGGCTCCACAATGCTCAAATTAATAAAAAATGGCTCTTCATTCACTCAGAATGGTCGAAAATTGGGCCTCCTACACTTTTACCCAGTTTCACCTAGGAAAGCTCCACTAAAAGTGGAGAACTCCACTTAACTGGAGTTAAAATAGCAATTCCTGCCATTTTAGGCACGCCTACCAAACTGTCCGTCGGGATTAACTGCAGCATTAAATGTTATGGTTTGGGGTGGCCACATGCCAACCCCAAACCCACGATTACCGTGACAGTTGTTAAAGGAACCCGTAATAAACTGCAGTTTAAACATTTGGAACTCTAGTTGAGTTGTGGGTTTGCGATAACCGCCTGGAGATAACATTTAATGTTTCCATGTGACAACACATACGACGCAGAACCGCTGTTAGAGACTACTGTTGGAAATATTGTCATTGATGGCAAATGAGCACAAAGGAGCAGCACCATGACAAGGGAGCAGATCAGATTCAGATGAAATTGTTGCAGAGAAAGAAAGAAAAGTGGCGGAGGCTACAAGAGGAAGGTTTAGACAGGAAGAAGTTTTTTTGAACAGTTAGGGTTTTGTTATTACAAAGAACAGGTTCCAAATTCATTAATTGAATGCTTGATTCAATTTTAACTCGAGTGAAAATCAGGTTTTGGCACAATATATATGTATGCAGATGAATTGGGAAAATTCAAAGGGGAGGTATGAGACTGTGTGTTTAAGAAGTGTAACATTCAATGAATAGTGGCAGAAGCAGAAATCTCTGGTTATCGGCATAACTTAGGGAACAGTGGAGCGGAATGAAATGAGAGCACAGCAATCGTTGGATCTGAAGGATCAACGAATGAAATCGAAAGGTGAAATGCAGAATGTATGAAGAAATGAGTGGATACAATTGAAATAGTGGAAAAGGAAGGTTCGAATAGGAATTGAAGTAAAACAGCGAAAATCGGGTGAAAATCCATGTTAAAAGCATTTGAAACGAAATTTGAAGAAAAGCGGTTTTGGAGAAAACTATCCACTGTGTTCACACTACTTTTGAGTCGTGAGCGGTTTTAATCCAATCAAACACGATCGAATGATATTGCAACACATCACGAGTGCAATACCACCCATTTCACGTCGCTTTTAGTTGATAAACTTCGAAGTTGGAATGAACACGATTGTCGTCTGATTAGATCTGTGGGAGATCCGACGGTGTTCGCGTCGGTAATTGCACGGGGTTTAAAACAAGGTATGGACCCAACATTTTATGCAGCAGAGTTTTATTAAGGGTTGGAATCCAGTTATATGAGGCCGAAAGGCTTTAAACATTGTTTAAAGCACAGTATAATATTACATTGCCGAGGGTTTTAAATATTCATTTCTGAAGGTTTTAATGTTATTTCCGAAGGTCATTACATATTATAATGTGCATTATAATATTTCCGAAGGTCTAAGGATTCTGAAGGTTTAACATTGTCTTAACATTCATAAACAGTGTGAGTGGTTTTTGCAAACTAACGAATGGTTTTCACGTGGGTAAGACCTGGTAAGTGGTAATTCCTTGAATGAACGCGATATGCCTCCACAAGCGACACGTAGATGTCCAAAACCACTTATTTTGCATGCCTTGGAGCCGTTAACTGTCGAAGGTTATTTGGATGTGATATTCGTTGGATTAGAAGAACTGCATTTTGGGTGTGCGTCCACCGTTAGATGAAGGAAGTGGATAGATCGATTAAACAAAGTGGAAGGGTGAGTTGGAAATGCTGTGGGACCCGGACATAATGTTATATCGGCAATTGATATTATAACCAAGGTAAGAACTTTATTAAGTGGAGGTTATATAATATATTTGACAGAATAAGTAAAGCTGTGGCCGAGAACATTTATGTATATTAATACCTTTGATAAACTTTATCAAAGTCGAAAGTATAAAACACATTTCCATATGATGGTTGGTAAATGTGGGCTGAAACCTTTCTATTGTTATTATTAGCTTCTTTGGTAATCTAACCAAAGTTGATATATTGATTTTAATTTCATGAGACGGGTTTATCATGGTTTAAAACCATATTTCTTTGAAAAGTAAGATTGACCATCAGGAATTCTATGGGCCCGAATATATATTATAATGTTGATATCTTATGTTTAAACCAAAGTATATAAAAGGGCAAAATGATCAAAGGTGTGGGACCGGCGCGATCAACGGATGAGATTAAAAGAGATAGAAAGCAGAGATCATTTCGGACATCGCAAGCGAAGGCGATGCGAGAGATGGATGCAATACGATGTGGTGAGGTGACGTGATGCAAGTGATGGATGCGATGCGATGCGATCGCATATCGCAATCGGGGCAGGAAGAAAATCGCACAAACACAGTGGTCACAGAAAATGCGAAGTGCGATATGATGATGTGGCAATGACGTGGCAAGTGACGTGGCAGCCGATGTGGACCTGACCCCACAAATCACAAATAAATCAAGATGACGTGGCAAGATGACATGGCGATGACGTGGAGATGTCATGGCAAGTTGACGTGGCACAATGACATGGAGATGACGTGAACCTGGCCCACATATTGCAAATCGCAAGATCGGAAGGGTGAAGATTGTAAGAGCAAGGTTGAATCGCCGAAATACGAAATGCGATAAGAGTTCCGGATGCGATGCAACTTCAAAGAAAAAATCTAATGGATTTCAAATCCGAAGGTATGAGGTTTCCCGTTGAGAAATCACATCGGCGATTGGAAGAGCTATGCATTGCCAGAAACACATGGGAACGCCAAAATGCAAAATAGCGATAGAATCAAGTGGGAACCGTCACATATCGCATATCACAATCAGCGATGCTTATGTGATAATAATTCGCAAGATTATAGAAGTTGCGATGTGAAGTGTGATAAAGAGAGCGGACACGATAAAGAACGAAGCCGAAGCCTAAAGCATTTCAAGTCTGACAGTCTGTCGATTTTCTTTTGTAAATCGTTTCGGAGAGAAAAAGGAGGACTATAAAGGCACAGGTAGGACCCGACACAAAGAAAAAGAGGCAGAGTCGAGAAAAGTAGAATATAGTGGCACTGCTAAAAACAAATAGAATGGGTCTAGTCTGACAAAATGAGCAGTTATGCAGCAAAGCTAGACTATAACGGCAGAAACTGAAAAGACAGTGACAGCAGCAGAAAAGACAAATGTATGGCGAACCAAGAGCTAGAAGGGCTGATTGAAATATATTTGTTGTAACTGTAAATGTAAATGAATTAATTAATTTTATTGTACGTGATGCAAAGGCAATTCTCCATAGACAAAGAAAAACTCCAAATTTGATACTGTAATGATTGTATATATTGTTGTAACAGTCGTAATATGCAGAGTGAGGAAATGAGCGGGTGAAAGGAAAGAATCGTGCCTGTTCACTTCATATTCCCTGTAGAATGCAAACAACCATGAAGTTATTTGTATAAAATAGGTAATATCCATGAGCAGAAGGTGACGAAAATAGAGAGAGAGAAAGCGAGAGTGTGCAGCAGAATTGAAGAGAGTTGAATATTGTTAAAAAGCTGCAGAATGGAAGAGAGCAGAAGAATATAAGAAAGCTTCAGAGGTGAGAGAGTGTAAAAAGAAAAAGGAGCAGACAGAGAAGCTATGAATATCCAGAGATAATATAAAGCAAATTTGAAGGCTGGAAGGGCAGCAATAAAGAAGGAGGAAAACAGAGCTGATATCCAGGTAAATCAGCATATGATTTTATTGTATAGTGAGGAAGTTTTTGCTTCCATATCAAGTTGTAGCTTGATATATGTTCAGTTGTAGCTGACTAAGGTAGGAGCTTCCTGTAGGTTGTAGCCTATAGAAAATAGATGGGAGTTGGAGCTTCCTTGCAAGTTGTAGCTTGCAGAATTGAGGTAGTAGCCTCCTATAGGTTGGAGCCTACAGAAAATCAGTGGTGAGAGGGAGTTGGAGTTGCCTTTGCATCACAACAATAATAAGATGTGGTTTTCTCCCTTATGGGTTTCCACTTATATCTGTTGTCTATGTGCATGATGTTTATATGGTGTATCTAATCTGCTTAATACTTTATGCTCACATATTAAGATTGATGTTACATTAGGTAATAAGTTGATCATGAAATGAAGGCGTAAATAAGTTGAAAGGAAAGTTTTAAAATTCCATGAATGTGTTAAACTGATTCACCCCCACTCTCAGTTTAACTAAGGGTTCAATAATTGGTATCAGAGCGGGTTCCTTTGTTGTAAGCCTAATAGCTTGAAGGAGATTTGGTTGAGTAATGGACTATCGAAATGTACCTGTGTTAAATACAACAAACTTTCCTGAATGGAGAGATAAGGTTGAAACAGATTTAATGACTTATGAACCTGAGGTATGGAAGCTTGTATGTGATGGTTATTGCACATACTCTACCTCTTTGCAAGAACAATAGTGGAATGCCAAGGCAAAATGTGTGATATATAATAGTCTTCATAAGAAGGATCTTGATTTAATTATGGATCTAACCTCTGCAAAAGAAATTTGGGATAGATTGCATCTCATGCATGAAGTAGACACTAGGGGTTGCATTGTCAAGAAGGAGAAGAGAATCAAGAAGAAGAAAAATTCATGTCAAAAGGAAAATGTTCAATCAAATGAGGTACCTACTAGTGTGAATGGAAGAAATTTCCATGAAGAAATTATAGTGAAAGAACAAACCAAACTTGACATTGCCTTGACTGAAATAGGAAGATTGAAGAATGAAAACAAAGACCTGAAGAAATTTGTGCAAATATGTGATGAGAAATAATACAAAGATAAGAAAGAAATTGTTGGCCTAAAGACACAAATTGAAGAAGCAAGGAAAGTAGAAGTCACTCTACTAAAGCAAATAAAGGATAAAATTCAGAAGCAAGAGAAATTGGAAGAAGTAGTATTCCCGAGAAAGAAATTAGAAAAAGCCCAAAGAGAATTATTAATGCATACTCCTCAAATGACAAGCTCTGAACAGTTGGACAAGATTCTAAATGCTCAAAGGTCTCCTCTCATAAAGGTTGGGATTGGATATGAAGGAGAAACCAGTAAGTCCAAGGTATAAGATAACAAGAATATCATTTTTGTAAACGCTGTAAAGGATAATGAAGCAACTCAAAATATTCCTACAGAAGTAGAAGCCAGCAAGAACATGATTTGCAATGAAGTAAACAGAAACAATAAACAACCTCAAATGACAAAGAACGAAATGAAGAAACAGTCTGCTGAAAAAGGCTCATACACTCTTGAATATGAATTGAATAAATTCAAAAGCTGTCAAAGGAGGTTCTTTCCTCCTATGAGAAATGTCACTTGTTTTTCCTATCACAAACTGGGACATATTGCAGCATATTGTAAGACAAAGAAAATCCATTCCAACCGACAAAGGATGCAGAAAATGAAAAGACTCCCTCAAGCAAATAAATGGAGAGGACAACCTTTCACCAGGTACACTAATCGATTCCATGGCTATTGTTTTTCATGAAATGAATGTGGACATAAATCTGTTGAATGTAAATTGTGTTAAAAAAGGGGAACAAAATATTATACATCATCTCAAACATACCTTGGTAAAATAAGATGTTATGTATGCCTCAAGCTTGGTCACAAAGGAAAATATTGTAAACTACCATATACATTAAAGAACTCTAGACAAATGATGGAATCCAATCCAATCTGACAAAACTGTGAATCAAAAAGAAGTGCAAACATTATGAAGAACCCTAATAAATTTTGGAAGGAAAAGAGAAAGGGGGCGCCTGTTAACTCAATAACATAGTGAATCCATCATAGTCTCAGGGGGAGCTGCTCTAAGAAGAAATATCTCAGGGGGAGAGAAGTCCATAAATAGTCCCCATGAAAGTAGTCTAAGAAGAGCTCCTTGGAATGAGAACAGTTATAAGTTCAGGAAGGGAAAGGAAAATTTCTCTAACAAAGAACTATAGAGGAAGAAGAATACCTGAAGCACACAATAGCCAACAGGTTGATGGAAGGAGAGAAGGAAGCAAGCAGCCATGATGGTAGAGGGAACATCAGCCATGAACATGTAAACTAAGAAGACATCAGCACATTAAGTGATAAATGGTTAAAATCACAAAAAATTATGTTTCGAGCTATAGAAATGGAAAGACCCATAAAGGATGATCACATTGTGCATCATACTACTAGAATTAACAATGAATCACTTTAAGAAGGATGAGTAATATCATTATGTTAGAACAGTTGAATTGAATATAAAGCAGCAATGATTCTGGAGCAGTCCTAGAAAGGAACATGCAATGGCATTCCTTTAAATAGAATGACAGAATAAGAAAAATGTTTAATGATGCCAAGATCAAATTCAGTATATTGATGATTGTTGGTGTAAACAGTGGAAAGCTCAATAGTAGAAACTATGAAGGTTGTCTTAACTATGGGTTCATGTGCGAGCTAAAGTGAAATCTCTGCATGGTTTATCAAAGTAGTATCAATTGGTATTTGATACAAGCAGCATTCCTATCAACAGAATATCAAGTGTTATCAGTGGAGCAACAATATGGTACAGGTCCTCAGGATCAAAGGATTATGGCAAAAGTACATCAAGGTAGTATACCCAGCATTATCCACATTATTAAAGCATAAAAGGGTCAATTAAAGGGCAAAAGGATCATTATCTTGTTTACACTTGAAGTAGTATATTGAGCATTGAAGCAGTATCTATTTCTAGGTATAACTGCATGCCTTCCTCAAGTCAGCACAGATATATCTTCAAGGCCTCGTTCTTAAGATCATTCATAAAACTGTGTAAAATATGTTGGCTGAGATATCAATTAAACAACTTGAAGATGGTTTGCTGAAGATCATCATGATAGAACAGTCAAAGTATCTGAAGTATGAAGGACTAGTTGTGTTAATCTTACAGTTGAAGCTCAAAAGTTTGTTATTGATTCATCAAAAGCATACTTTAGTAGAAAGGAGTTGCTGGTATTTCGCCATTAAAGAGAGGTTGATCGTTGACATACATACCCCCTTATGTCATAAATGAAATTTCGTGGTTGATAAGTGAGACCGATCAATACATTGAATGTATCTAGCCTCAAGGGTTTGTTTTGAAAGTACATTGTACAAGCAGTAAAGTCATTTGGTCCCTTAGATTGAAAGATATTGTCTAATCTCACAATAATTTGTAATCCCTGGGTTGATTTATTGTTCACTTCAGTAACAAGGACCTTTCAGCTATTAAGTGTAATATCCTTGTCAGCATCCTAACTCATATTACCACCAACAGGCAGGAAAGGTGAACCACAACTATAAAAGATATATTGGCATCATCATAATTGAACAGATGTTGTACTGCAGATGTGTATTGCAGAAGAAGACATATTCCATATACAATCTTCCTCAACAGATATGTATTTCTGATGAAGATCATACGAGAGACTGAAGTATATTTGAAGCATTCTCAATATCTTAGTTTTGGTCCAACGATGCATCGCTGATTATATAAGTCTAATTATATATGGTTGTTCTATCATCACCTACATTCTACACAAGTGCAAGGAGTCTGTGCTTTGGGATGGTATCAAGTTACTGTCTATATACAAGTTCAATAATTCTCAAAAGTGTTCTCCCAACAACTCGTGTACACCAGTCTGGAGCAGCAAGGTATAAAGTCAAAAGAAGAAGGGCCTAAACACAACTCAGAGAGAGGAAATGCAAAGATAGAATCTACACTGAGAGATGTGCAACCCTTTGCCATTGATGTTAAAGGGGGAGGAAAAGTAAGCAGAAAAAGAAAGGCTCTTCTAAAAATCAAGCAAAGGAAGAAAGACACTTCTCAGAATGAAAGGGGGAGGAAGACTTGGAGGAAGCATTGGAGTATTGGTGGATGTGTTTCCATCAATGCCAAAGGGGGAGACTGTTGGAAATATTGTCATTTATGGCAAAGGAGCACAAAGGAGCAGCACCATGACAAGGGAGCAGATCAGATTCAGATGAAATTGTTGCAGAGAAAGAAAGTAAAGTGGCAGAGGCTACAAGAGGAAGATTTAGACAGGAAGAAGTTTTTTTGAACAGTTAGGGTAATTTTATTACAGAGAATAGGTTCCAAATTCATTAATTGAATGCCTGATTCAGTTTTAACTTGAGTGAAAATCAGGGTTTGGCACAATATATATGTATGCATATGAATCGGGCAAATTCAAAGGGAAGGTATGAGACTGTGTGTTTAATAAGTGTAACATTCAATGAATAGTGGCAGAAACAGAAATATCTAGTTATCGACATAACTTAGGGAACAGTGGAGCGGAATGAAATGAGAGCACAGCAATCGTTGGATCTGAAGGATCAATGAATGAAATCGAAAGGCGAAATTCGGAATGTATGAAGAAATGAGTGGATATGATTGAAACAGCAGAAAAGGAAGGTTCGAAGAGGAATTGATGTAAAACCGAGAAAATAGGGTGAGAATACATGTTAAACGCGTTTGAAACGAAAATTTGAAGAAAATCGGTTTTGGAGAAAACCGTCCACTATGTTCGCACCGCTTTTGAGTTGTCAGCGATTTTAATCCAATCAAACGTGATCGAATGATATTGTGACACGTCACGAGCGCAATACTACCCATTTCGCATCACTTTTGGTTGATAAACTTTGAAGGTGGAATGAACGTGATTATCGTCTGATTAAATCTGTGGGAGATCCGATGGTGTTCACGTCGGTAATTGCACGGGATTTAAAACTAGGTATGGACCCAACATTTTATGCAGCAGAGTTTTATTAAGGGTTGGAATCCGGTTATATGAGGCCGAAAGGCTTTAAACATTGTTTAAAGCACAGTATAATATTACATTGCTGAGGGTTTTAAATATTCATTTCCAAAGGTTTTAACGTTATTTCCGAAGGTCATTACATATTATAATGTGCACTATAATATTTCTGAAGGTCTAAGGATTCCGAAGGTTTAACATTGTTTTAAGGGTTAACATTGTTTTAACATTCATAAACAGTGTGAGTGGTTTTCGCAAACAAACAAATGGTTTTTGCCTGGGTAAGACCTGGTAAGTGGTAATTCCCTGAATGAACGCGATACGCCTCCACAAGCGACACATAGATGTCCAAAACCACTTATTTTGTGTGCCTTGGAGCCGTTAGCTGTCGAAGGTTATTTGGACACGATATTCGTTGGATTAGAATAATTGCATTTTGGGTGTGCGTCCACCGTTAGATGAAGGAAGCGGATAGATCGATTAAACAAAGTGGAAGGGTGAGTTGGAAATGTTGTGGGACCCGGACATAATGTTTTATTGGCAGTTGATATTATAACCAAGGTAAGAACTTTATTAAGTGGAGGTTATATAATATATTTGACAGAATAAGTAAAGCTATGGCCGAGAACATTTATGTATGTTGATACCTTTGATAAAATTTATCAAAGTCAAAAGTATAAAACGCATTTCCATATGATGGTTGGTAAATGTGGGCTAAAACCTTTATATTGTTATTATTGGCTTCTTTGATAATTTAACCAAAGTCGATATATTGATTTGAATTTCATGAGACGGGTTTATCATGGTTTATAACCATATTTCTTTGAAAAGTAATATTGACCGTCAGGAATTATGTGGGCCCGGATATATATTATAATGTTGATATCTTTTGTTTAAACCAAAGTATATAAAAGGGCAGAATGATCAAAGGTGTGGGATTGGCGCGATCAACAGATGAGATTAAAAGAGATAGACGACAGAGATCATTTCGGACATCGCAAGCGAAGGCGATGCGAGCGATGGATGCGATACGATGTGGCGAGGCGACGCGATGCAAGCGATGGATGCGATGCGATGCGATCGCATATCGCAATCGGGGCAGGAGGAAAACCGCACAAACAAAATGGTCACAGAAAATGCGAAGTGCGATATGATGATGTGGCAATGACGTGGAAATTGACGTGGACCTAACCCCACAAATCGAAAATAAATCAAGATGACGTTGCAAGATGACATGGCGATGATGTGTCGATGACGTGGCAAGGTGACGTGGAACGATGACATGGAGATGACATGGACCTGGCCCACATATCGAAAATCGCAAGATCGGAAGGGTGAAGATCGTAAGAGCAAGGTTGAATCGTCGAAATGCGAAATGCGATAAGAGTTCCAGATGTGATGCAACTTCAAAGCAAAAATATAATGGATTTCAAATCCGAAGGTATAAGGTTTCTTGTTGATAAATCACATCGGCGGTTGGAAGAGCTATGCATAGCCATAAACACATGGGAACGCCGAAATGCGAAATAGCGATAGAGTCAAGTGGGACCCGTCACATATCGCATATCGCAATCGGCGATGCTTATGTGATAAGAATTCGCAATATTATAGAAGTTGCGATGCGAAGTGCGAAAAAGAGAGTGGACGCGATAAAGAATGAAGCCGAAGCCTAAAGCATTTCAAGTCCGGTAGTCTGTGGATTTTATTTTGTAAATTGTTTCGGAGAGCAAAAGGAGGACTATAAAGGCGTGGGTAACGACTCGACACAAAGAAAAAGAGGCAGATTCGAGAAAAGTAGAATATAGTGGCACTATTGAAACCAAATAGAATGGGTCAAGTTGGACAAAATGAGTAGTTATGCTGCAAAGCTAGACTATAACGGTAGAAACTGAAAAGACAGTGACAGCAGCAGAAAAGACAAATGTATGGCGAACCAAGAGCTGAAAGGGCTTATTGAAATATATTTGTTGTAAATGTAAATGTAAATGAATTAATTATTTTTATTGTACGTGATGCAAAGGCAAGTCTCCATAGGCAAAGAAAAACTCCAAATTTGATACTGTAATGATTGTATATATTGTTGTAACAGTCGGAATATGCAGACTGAGGAAATGAGCAGGTGAAAGGAAAGAACCGTGCCTGTTCACTTTATATTCCCCGTAGAATGCAAACAGCCATGATGTTATTTGTATAAAACAGGTAATATCCATGAGCAGAAGGCGACAAAAACAGAGAGAAAGAAAGCGAGAGTGTGCAGCAGAATTGAAGAGAGTTAAAGATTGTTAGAAAGTTGCAGAATGGAAGAAAGCAGAAGAATATAAGAAAGTTGCAGAGGTGAGAGAGTGTAAAAAGAAAAAGGAGCAGACATAGAAGATGTGAAGATCCAGAGATAATATAAATCAAATTTGAAGGCTGGAAGGGCAGCACTAAAGAAGGAGGAAAATAGAGTTGATATCCAGGTAAATCAGCATATGATTTTATTGTACAGTGAGGAAGTTGGTGCTTCCATATCAAGTTGTAGCTTGATAGATGTCCAGTTGTAGCTGGCTGAGGTAGGAGCCTCCTGTAGGTTGTAGCCTGCAGAAAATATATGGGAGTTGGAGCTTCCTTGCAAGTTGTAGCTTGTAGAATTGAGGTAGTAGCCTCCTGTAGGTTGGAGCCTACAGAAAATCAGTGGTGAGAGGGAGTTGGAGCTTGCCTTTGCATCACAACAATAATAAGATGTGGTTTTCTCCCTTATGGGTTTCCACTTATATCTTTTGTCTATGTGCATGATGTTTATGTGTTGATATGGTGTATCTAATCTGCTTAATACTTTCTGCTCACATATTAAGATTGTTGTTACATTATGTAATAAGTTGATCATGAAATGAAGGTGTAAATAAGTTTAAAGGAAAGTTTTAAAAGTCCATGAATGTGTTAAACTGATTCACCCCCCCCCCCCTCTCAGTTTAACTGAGGGTTCAACAACTACGGGTTCAAGGCTGGAGGTTAGCGCTAACCGCACGATGTTTGGAGTTTATTGTTTGCCATGTGAAATGCTCCAGGGAACCATTGGCAGGTTGGGACCGCCGACGGTTCCCAACCCCCAAATTCATTTTCAACAAACCATAAATATAAATCGTTGCCCATAAGGTTAAGAAACATCATGCAGCTCAGGTGGTAAGGCTTGTGCATGACCGGCAGGAGGTCTCAAGGTCAAGACCTGCGGACCCAACAAGATTTTGATATGTCGTTTTGGGGATACGTGGCGGCCTCAAGGCTGGCCACGTGTCACCCTATGATTGGCTCTTCAAAACACATTCAACCAATAGTATTGTGACACTTTTCAAATAGTGATTATTCTAGTGGAAAGGAATATTATTCAAAATATTTTTTTGTTGTTGATTGTACCTCCACCTTTCTGATTGTGCATCCTAGTCAAAATTGGTCAAACTGTCGAAATTTTACCTGTTTGGCATTTCAATCAGAACACGATATCTCCCTCATATGACATCAATTTTTCGAACCGTTCGCGGCGTTGGAATCAGGGAGACGATATCTATGCAACCATCCTAGTTTCAAGCCAATCATGTAACTTTGAATTTTGAGCAAAATTTATGAACTCCTGATCAATATAGCAGAAGCACATTTGCAGAGATCCAATTTCGTTTGTTTGGAGAGTCACCGTGAAGTTGACAGTATTATATATTATTAAACAAAATGGGTGATACATTTTAGGATGAAATTGAGACCACACTCACCATTGATGAGTACATAGAAAGCATGGACGCCCAACAATTGGAAGTCGATTTGGTATTGGGAGGAGATGAGGGGAAATAATGCATGTATCCAAAGAGGTTTATGAACATATAAGTTTTTTTCTCATGCCTTACATGTGTCCCCACCGGAAATGTTGGTGTATGCACAACCTGCTCTTTAACTTGCCATGAAGTGGTAGAGTTGTGGACGAGGAGATGATCTAGATGTGACTATGGGAATTCAAAATTTGGTGGTATCCCCTGTAATATTATTCCAGACAAATACTCTGAAAATCATAAAAATTCTCACACTTAAAATTACAAGGGAATTGTGTGAATAATTGTAGAAGCATGTAACATGTGGAGTCGGCATGGTAGGCATTAATATGCCCTCTAATTTCAAATCGAATGTGGTTTGCAACCGGCATGGGAGGACAGGTTACACTGAGTTGCAGATAACGTTATGGAGACAATGAAAATGCCACATAATTAAGAGCTTGATGTATGCCGACATGTGATAAGTTACAAAACTTTTGTGCTTGGCGTTACAATTACAACAAATATTCTATTAGCCTTATTTAATGTGTGTATATATATTAATGATTGTTCTATATATGGCACCATTGGCCCTAGTTCTACCATTATTATACCTCTTCTCTTCTCCTCAGTCATGGCATGTTCACTATCATTATGTCCCTACAGATATTCAGCAAAGCCTCAGTACACTCCCTAAACTTTGTCACCTTCCACTAGATCTTGGTTCTGTTAGCCCCCCTATAAATTTTTGACAAGCAAACAGGGGGCTAAATGTTTTTGAGCCTTCAAGGAATGCATTTCCTTTGGAAACACATCATCCTTGAAGCCTTTTTTCATAATTCCCTGCCTTTGTCTGTTTCCCCCAGCTGTCATGAGGTCAATAAGCCTCGCTGAACAATAAAGTTTTGCTCAAAAGGCCTTATTTCGCGCCTTGTATCTCTGCAGAATTCCCCCACTTTATATTTTTTCCCTTTTTCCCAAAGTCCCCTTTTTTCCCCCTAAATTCCCCCTTACTCTCCTAAATCTTCCCAAAATCCCCTTTAAACCCCACTTTTATCCCTTGTTTGGTTAATTTTCCCCTTTTCCCCCTTATCGTTTCCCTTTAAATGGCCTTCAAATCCATTAAAATGGGCCAAAACCCACTTTTTGACTTTATATTAAGGCCTAAGCCCCTTTCCCGCTAGCTCCAACCACTTCTCCACATGTGCCCTTAGCCTAGGACCAGCGCTTAAGCCTTAAGCACTAATCGCATCGGAAGACCGAAGCGGAACGTTAAATCCTTTGTAAGCACCAAAAGTTCCGATGCGATTGTTTCATTTTGCAAGTCCTCCGCTATTGTTCCGCACCGTTGATCTACCATAGATCGGACGGCCCGCGCTGATCGCGAATGATCGCAATCGCAACACTTATGTCAAATCCTCCGATCGTTTGTTCCCTCCGATTGGATGTGAGCCATTGATCTGGTCCCCAGATCCAACGGCCAGCGCTCAATCGCGCTCCCCGCCCATTAGCAATCGCAATTTCCAGACGCGCGACCCTTCGCATCCCCCGAGCACGATCTACCGATTGCTCCTCCGCCGCCGATCTGTCTCCAAATCAGATGGTTGGTGCTTCATCGCACCCCGCCAGTCGCCTCGCATTCCCTCTTCCACATCCGCCGATCGCGATTCTCGATCCCTTCCTGACCGTCCATCCTCCCCTCGATCCGACGGTCATCGCTCACTCCGCCCAATCACAATCGGAAGTTTCGATGTGTGTCACCCCTGTCCCCACTCCGATTGTGATTGCCCGATTAAATTGCAGCCATTCATCCGTATTTGAAATCAATGGTTAAGATTTGATCGCCCTCCACCTCCGGCTGGGTCCTACCTCGTCCTGTTTCATTGCATTTCCGCCCATTTCCTGTGCATTTCAGGTTTTAACCTAAGTTCCATATTTGCATTAAAGTCTTACGTTGCACGTTCGTTTCATCTGTTTTCATATATCGTTCCACTACGTCAATCTCTGCTGTTGATCTTTGTTCCCGGACCACGATCTAACGGTCCGCGCTGCATTCCACCACCAAACCCTATTATTCATAGTTTCGTCCATTTCATTGCATTTAGTCACCATTATTTAGTAAAAGGCCTCCATTCCGCCTCCGCCGCACTACCATTTCATCCATCCTTCCATTGCACTGTCTTTCTTAGTTCAGTTGCGTATTCCACAGGGTACAGAAGGCGGACACGCCTCCATAAGTACGCAGTATGGATACAGCAGCAAGGTTTTCACTGACAGAGGCGTGGAAATTAATATATGACAGGTTTCTCTACATCAGCAGAATGTTTTCCTCCCAGAAAGGACAGGTTGCCCATACTATTTTTATTCCATACCGTGCCCCAGAGGAGATCTCCACCCAGAACGCAGTCCAAGGATATCAGAGCATTTGTTGCTCAAGTATGGTAGATCATTCCATTTTTTATTGCCATTTTGTTTATTCACCAAAGGTACTACAAAATACAGCAAATCAGAATGCATCAGAGCCATACTTGGAATTAATGAAGCCAGACGAGGACCATTCTTTTCTCCAAAGAGTGCCAGAAGTTAATGCTCAGAGTCTAAAATGGAATGGGCTTCGGCCCTCTCCTTCTTTTCTGAGTTTAATGTTATATTTAGTGTTCTACCTACTTCCTCTGCTCTTTTTCAGTTATAAAAACTATGAGAAAATTGTTGTAAAGGTTGTTGATGAGATAGCAGAGAAGTGCAAGCAGTTTCTCTTGAGATAAGTTCCATGTGTATAGTTGTAAGATAGGTTGAGGAAGATGTACTTAGACTGAATGACCAAGCTATTGGCTATGTTGTACCTGATTGGTGTTGATGTTTAATATGATAGGCACATTTCATTGGATCCTGATCTAAAGCTGCGGTGATGTTTTTCTATCTCTGTGTTCATTTCCATTTCATTTCATTTCATCTGGCTCGCATCAGAAATTAGGCATAAGATTCACCCTTGTTAGGTGCCTTATGTTGCTGCTCTCCTAGCCCTTTATGTTTTCTGCTTAATGTGTTTATCTAAAGATTGATTTCAATTGATTTAACCAGTGTAGTGGATGTTGTTGCCTACTAGCTGATGTATGAATTAACGGAATCTGTTTTAGATGTTCTTGTTAGGATTTAATGGAATGTGTTGAGAACACTGGGAGGTCTAGAACCCTGTATCTGCCTCACTAGGATCTTTCCATTCTGATTAAGCCTTTCCAAGTTCCCTTGTGCTACCTCTAATTTTTTCCAAGCAGGTCTGGAGTTAAATGACCTCTGACCTGATCTATAGATGGGATTAGTTGGTTCTCCCCCCTTCACTCTCGGTCCTTAATGTCCCATACCACCCTATCACTTTAGAATCCAAGGCTTTAGACGACTAGCCCAACTGAAAGCTTGCATATTGATAGCAAGTAAATCCTTTCTTGACTCCATTACCCAATGGACTTGATTTTCTCTGGATTATCTCTCCTTTTCCTAAATTCTTCTTTGCCCAGTACTATCTCATGATGAAATCTTCCTTCCTGATTCCCAACAACCAAACTCTTAATCAAATAAACAAACTGTGTGCATATATAACTAGCCTAAAATTATAACTTAGAGCCTCAAAGACATACACTCTGACTCATATAGAGAGATCCCTCTCTAGACCTTGGAGGGCTAGATCCTAAGGTCTAAAAGTTGTTCTGATGTTGTCTCATCTTTTGGTCTTGCCAATTTGGCCAAAACACGGGAACCCCAACAGTTCAGAATTGAAAACAACAAAAAATCGGGGGATGCGTTCAGTTATTTATGGCAAGAAAATTGAACATCGATGAAACCATGGCACCCTAGGCTGAAAAAGACATTAAATTAAGAACTCAACATTATACAATGGTGCACCAACTGGGCTAACCACTGATAGTAAATGACAATAATGGCATCTATATTCTATTACAGTGAAAATGCATTGTGTAAATATTAGTGGTGTGTCATTACATATTATGATTTATTGAAAATGAGAAAGTATGGAAGTAGGTGTTACATAGTCAGAAGTAGTGGTAGCATTTAACATAGCTAAGTGAATAGACAGAGAGACTATAGGGACATTATTTACACAGTTCAAATGGAAATAGAAGCCACAGAGAAACAAATATGAGGACACAGAGAAATTAAATTAGAGGAGCGTTATGGTCAGGAATATACCAAGATCATCCCATGAGTGGAACATTGCCTAAATATAGAGTGTTACATGTGATAGAACAATTTTCATCCGAGCGTGCATTACATAATCCATAATCACAATATTTCCCTCAAGAACTTCGTTGAAAGAACTTTTGGAGATATAATGAGGACGAGTGTGCAGAATGTGTTAAGAATTTGATTAATTCCATGTGTCATGAGTGGTAAATCTGAGCGTTATAAAGCTAAAGACTCCTAGGTGTGTGAGATGCACATAAATAACATTGCCTATCAAGACATGACACACGTTGAAAATAATAATTAAATGTGATGTGTCACTAGGTTGTGGTTATACGTTAAAATAAAATGGTGAGTGTTCAATGGTGTTATATATTGGCTCTAGTATTACAATGACATTCTATGGCATTATATAATGGATCCAACATGACAAGGGCTCCATCGTTACTCACATTAACCTCCAGCGATAAGTGATTCCTCCAATGTTACACAACGATATTTGTATATATCCTTGAAAAAAAAGTAATAACAGGTGAAGACAATGTTGTAATCAAAATCATATATGTATACAACATTATCTAGTAATTAGCAAGCCAACAGGATCAGGGTAAGCTCAGTACTAGCAAGCCCAGAGGATTAGGGCCTGCTCATATTTATTTCTTATGTTATATATAAAAATATTAAAGTATGGGCACAACTTCATAGTGAGGCTCATTGAATCCTCGAAGGTGTGTGCATTGTCGGTGTTTCCCGTACACCTCTTGGAGGCTTGAGTGGTTTTCTTTCAACATTGTCTACAATGAAACTGGGATCGATAGCTATTATGGTTGCTCTTAAGAGAGAGGGTGTTGAATATGGGGTGGTCCTAGAAGTATTTTTTGGAAATATTTTGAGTGTGAACCTGGGTCAGGCTCCTGCTATACAGTCAACACTGGGTGCATGGATACCTAATTCTATGGTATGCACTACAATCAACAAAGTTTTTTCATCAAGAACGAAGGGAACAACAATAGTAGCCTAGAGTATCCAGTTAGGAAACAATGATATTGATGTCACTGGAGGCATGGAAATCATGTCAAATGCTCCTTATTACTTCCCTAATGCCAGAAAGGGGTATCGACTAGGACACATATTTCTTCTCGATGGAATGATGAAAGATGAACTCTGGGATGTTTACAATGACATTGGAATGGGAGTATGTGCAGAGTTATGTGCAGATGATCATAACATATCAAGAGAAGAACGAGACAACCATGCAATTTAGAGTTTCGAATGTGGAATTAATGCACATAATAGTGGTGATTTTGCATGGGAAATAGTGTTGGTTGAGGCTTCTAGAGGTAGAGGAAATCCTTCTACAATCATTGACAAAGATGAAACCTTGGGGAAGTTTAATGCTCCAAAACTAAGAAAACTTATACCAACATTTAAAGAAGGTGAAAGTGTCATTGTGGGTAATGCTTCAAAAATTTGTGATGGATAAGTTGCTCTAGTGTTACTAAGTCAAGAGAAGGCTTTGGAACTAGGATTACAAGTTATAGAAAAGATCACAGGATATGTTGATGTTGCACAGGCACCTGAACTATTTACAACTGCACCGGCTCTAGCCATACCAAAATCTATTTCAAGGGTAGGCTTGGAGGCTTCACAAACTGATTACTAGGAGATCAATGAAGTGTTTTCTGATGTCTCTCTTGTGAACTAGAAGATAATCGATCTCAAGCTTGAAACTGTAAATGTACATGGAAGAGTTGATTCATTCAGGCATCCACTTGTGTACAACAATGATCACATTATGGTCACACTTTTAGGGGTATTGAGGCAAAGGAATGGGAATTATGGAGTTGCAGGAGTTTGAAATGGTCATGGTGGGGCATCTAAAGTGGTTATAGAGTGGATGTAAGCATTTATTTTCATGATCACTTAAAATAAGTACGAGCCTCGTTGCGAAGACATACTAATGGAATGGTCATGTTTGTACGAGACATAATTTATAGGATTTTATTATTATAATAACCAAGGAGTCAAATCCTAGGGACTCATGGTGTATAGTCAAGTATAATAGTCATTGTCATTAGTAATTTGGTGTGGTACTATTTGACCTGCCTTTCCTTTGGAACAATTGATTCTTGAGGATGGAAGAGGTTATGTTTTATAGGATCAAGGGATGATTGTTTGATTTGGAAATGCAAAAGGTTTCCAAATGTAGTTAGATAGTAACTTCTATGCCTTTAATAAAATGTAGTTTTGTGGGGCATGCTCCTTAAGTTGCTCTAAAAATATTTTTATATACTTGTGATCGAAGGCTGAGTGATCAAAATAAGTTAAGAGGTCCAAGAAAAAATGGTAGCCTCAACAACTAAGGATGCACAAATTCTTGTTACATCCATTCGATCTATATATTCGTTATATTATAATGACATTGGAAACAATGCTTTAAGTGTTTTCAATATGTATATATGGAGATACTTTGCAATGTGGGCATAGCCGAATAGATTTCCAATGCTTAGATATGGAGAGTCTTATTCCTACTTCAATATGATTCTTTAAAATGGATTTAATACTATCATTTGGTATTAAATATGCTGCATTTTTTAATATCAAGAAGTTCTCAATATAATGTGTTTCTCATGCATACCATGATTTCCTTACAAAGTGTTCTCTAAATAGTATTCTTGCTTTGAGAGTGTTCTCACAACAATATTTTGCACCACTCTTACAATGTTAAAACACTTTGTAACATATTTGGAACAATGTTTATATGTAATATAGAGCATTTTTCATTTTGGAGTAGCATTCATTCAATATGGAGGAGCCCTAATAAGCCATCTAGAGTGGCATTCATGTAATGATAGTGTGAATATTTTTTATGCAGAACAAGACATTGCAGATTATAGAGCACTAATGAAATGATGACAGGTACACTAAGGACTCTTTTACATGCTACAAGACATTTGTAACACCCTTTCCATTGATGTCAAAGGGGGAGGTAATCAGAGGAAGGAAGACACTGCTTGGAATGAAAGGAGGAGGACAAGTGTGTTGCCATCAATGCCAAAGGGGGATATTGATGGAAATATTGTCATTCATGGAAAAGATATGCAAGAAAAATAACAGGTATGCAGGAGTAGAAAGGTATGTAGGAGCAGTAGCAAGCAACAAAATAAGGGAAAGGATCTGGGAGCAACAAAAGTGCAACAAATGAAAAAGAGCAGCAAATATAAAGGAACAACAACACAAGGCAAGGAGCAACAAGAAAATGAACAACAAGAAATGGAGAAAAAAGAGAGCAGCAAGAGATGCAAGAGAAAAAAAAAGGCAAAGAAGGAAAAAGAGCAGCAAAACAAAGGAGCAACATGAGATCAACAAGAAAAGGGGCAATACAAGACCAACACAGGAATAGGAGCAGCGCAAGCCCAACAACACAAAGAGCAACAACAAGGTATGAAGGAGCATTGAAGATATACTGTAGCAAAAAATCAAAGGAGAAACAACATGTGATATGGCATGGTGATATTTTGGCATGTTGAAGGCTTGATGCTTGTGTTGATGGCTTTGATAAGTCATGATGATTAGATGTAAGTAAAATCATAAAGGAGTTGTGATATGCTTGGATAATGTTGTAGAGATTGTTTAATGAAGAATTTTTGTGACACTAATTTGTTGTTGAGTTGAATTGTTGTGATGCAAAGGCAAGACTCCATGGCAGCAAATTCAAGACTCCAAGGAAAAGACAATGATGTTGCAAAGATTGTTGTAATGCATTAATGATAAATATTGTTATTTGATGTTGGCATTAGGTTGATGAATTTAATAATTACATGTGGCTAAAATTAATATTGGATGGATTATTTATTTGTGTTCTAATATTCAAGATTTGAAGAGTTTGGAAACAAATTAGTACAAGACAAAGAGTCAAGCCTATTCACATCATATTCCTATATGGAATAAAAACATCCATCAAGATATCTTTATAAAAGATGTGATTTTGGAGGGAAAAATAAGGTTAGAGAGTGGGAGAATGTGGAAGATTTGATTGAGGTATTATGCATTAGTTACATGGCACGTATGAAGCTTATGTGAAGCATATTTGAAGGGACTAAGAGGAAGAAATGAAGATGAATATATGCAGAATTTATGACTAGGTAAGCCAACACATTATTGTTTCATGTTTGCATAAGGGGAATGTATTCTCCTTTCAGTTACTGGCTTGATAAACATCAGGTTAGAGCCTGTTGAGGTAGGAGCCTCCCGTGGGTTGTAGACTACAGAAAACATATGGGAGTTGGAGCTTCCTTGCATGTTGTAGCTTGAAAAAAGTTGAGGTAGCAGCCTCCTGTAGATTGAAGCCTACATAAAATCAGATATAATAAGGAGTAAAAGCTTTTCATTGCATCCCAACAATAATAAAATCGTGGTTTTCTCCCTTTATGGGTTTCCACTTATATATAGTGTCAATATGCGTAGTAATTATGTGTTGATGTGATGTTTTGGTTTGTTTATCACTTGTTGTTCACATGTTCAATATGATGGTCATTATTTGTTAAGTTTCTCAGTTAATGAGTTTAATGAAAATAATTTTAATATCCATCAATGGACTAAACTGATTCACCCGCCCCTCTGAGTTTAGTCAAGTTTTCATGTTAATTAAAATATATGTTTCATTTTTTGATAGGCCTTTTTCATAAATATTTGTAATTTTTTTTAGAAAATAATTTTAAAAACAGCTAAATTAAAAAAATACCAATATATATGGTTTATATTTATGTTTCTATATTAAAAATATTTATTAATATGTGTAACTTTTATAAATATTTTTATTAATATTTTTTAATTATTTTTTAGAATATAAAATAACAAATGTTTAATTTTTAATTTAAAAAATATATATAATATTTATTAAAACTAATTAAATATTTATAGTTATATATAATTAATTATAATATTTATTAAAATTGTATAATATTTATAGTTATATACAATTATTTATAAATTTATAGTTATATATAATTATAATATTTATTAAAACTAATTAAATATTTATAGTGACCTTTTGAGCACATCTTTATACCGAGATGTAATTAAAATAAATCTATCCGATCTGAAGACAATTTTAACGGATAAAAGTGTCTCTAGATGATCCTCATGATCTATGTCATCTAAAATTAACAAGACATGAACAGATTTGAGATGATTTTCAAACTTCCCTATACCTTCATAAATGTTATTTATATCAAGTTTTCTTTCAGGCATGCCCTCAGTCAGGTCCCTCAGAAGCTCCCTTTGTAGGGAATGTAATGAGCTTTTATTAGCCTCTTCTCTAACATCCGATAAAAAAAAGGACTTATTGTACTTTGAACTCATTCTATTGAAGAGTTCTAACGCCAACGTTGTCTTCCCCATTCCACCAAGGCTGACTTTGCCCACCACCTGGATTTCTCGAACGTGTTGTTGCTTGAACAATGTAGCTTCAAAATATGTGACTTTGTCATTTAAACCAGTGGACTGTTTGGCCACATACAACCCTAGTTTTCTAATAATTTTACCCACACATTCAACGATATTATCTATCATGTGCACCTCGTCACTAGATATTCACCCATAAAAACACCAACATAAAATAAATAAATAACTAAAATTTGAAACCATAAGCTAAAGTATCATATACATGTTATATAGTGTATATATAGAGAAAGGTTTGTAGGTGTTACCCATTAAAATTTCCGTTGAGATCAAACCCATTTATGTTTGCAACAAAGGAAAGAGCATCTCTCCACTTCTGAATAGTGTTGGCATCATATCGTAGCTTTAATTTGAGCTAGTGCAAGCTGAGAGCATAAACTCCAGTTTTGTTCTAAGATGTCCACCTGACATCACTAGGGTTGACATGGTAAAAGACAAGGATAATTGGAGCCCTGTAGAAATTTTAATAACTGATATATTATTCATCGAGATTCTCCTGATCACACACTATTTATCTTCATGCATAATACATAATCTCTTCTACCATTGATCATTAATTGCGGAAATAAAATCAATTGCATGCACACATTAAAACCACAAACAATCACACATATGAACACAATATTTAATGGGAAAGCTTGAAGCTAAAAACCCCAACCATCTGTATATTATATGTCATGGAGATCATGTAACAATCATAGTACAAAGCTCCTCACAAGCTCTCAGCACAACCTCGAATTGCTACACACTATCAAGCTAGATCTAGCAAAACACATGCTCCAATCTTTTGCCACTTGATAGCCAGCCTCTATTGTGTAATCAATGATATTGGATGGCTCATTAAATAACATAAACCACATGGCTTGTACTGCGCAATCCTCATGGGCTTCTCCAATTATCTGTGTGTTGCAAATAGCAATTGTATAGTCACAACTGATAGTTAACCTGCTCTTTCACCTATTTCTACACTGGTCTCCACTGAAACTGTCCATGCACTGAAGTTAAATGATGTATTCTTTAGTTGATTAATGATTTTATAATTAGTGAATTAATTAATAATTAATTCACACCACTCTCACTAATTGTATCAATCAGTTAAACTAGATACAAATAGCTCAACTATGTTTAGATTAGTTAAACTGAATACAACTCCACTAACTTCTTCAATCAACTCCACCAAACTCTGTCACATGAGTTCTAACTGAAGTATCCATGCAATAGCTCCACATAACCCTCAGGAATAGCGTAATTCCTTCTGTCAGCTCCTGTGCCACATCCGTGCACTTAACTGAAGTGCTCCAAGAGAATAAGATAATGTTTAGAGTCTAAATATTATTAAGAGCTAATAATATTCGACATATCTATTTTTAGACTGGCAATCTAAAAATAGATTCCGCCTAGTATGTCTAAAAATAGAAGTCCATCTATTTTTCCAACTTGACCAACCATCCACAAATAACATCCTGCAACTCATAGAATATGATCGACATGTCTAAAAATATACATAGTCTAAAAATAGACTTTGCGCCAAAATAGCCTGCGGGCCCACTTAGTGAAGGCGACTTCTTTCCACTAAGCTCATCATCTTGTTGCAATCTCAACACTCCCTCTCAACAAGATAAGGATTATCTGCCACCCCTATCCTGCCTCTGTGGTATTCGAATTTGCTCCCGGTGAGCGCCTTCGTCAAGATATCAGCATCCTGATCCTCCGTGGGAATGTATGAAAGTAACATGATCTTCCGCTGCACACAATCTCTGATATGATGATACCGGATGTCAATGTGTTTAGATCTATCATGAAATACTGGATTAACCAAGATTTTAATGCAACTCTAATTATCACAATAAATCACAGTAGGCTCTAAGTGTGAACCGAACAACCCAACCAGGATCTTCCTCATCCATATAGCCTCGCATGCAGCCAAACTTGCTGCCATATACTCGGCCTCTGCTGAACTGAGTGCCACGGATCTCTGCTTCCTGCTGTACCAAGAAACTACTATCGACCTGATACTGAAAATCCCTCCAGATGTGCTCTTTCTCTCCGTTGGGCTCCCTGCCCAATCTGCATCTGTGAAGCCACACAGCTTCACCTCATCCGACTGTCCGTACCATAATCCATATCCTGATGTGCCTCTGAGATATCTCAATACATGCTTGCCTACCTTCTAGAAGAGCTTGGTTGGCTTAACCATAGCTTTTGAAAGTTGGTTCACAGCATAGCATATGTCGGGTCATGTATTGACCAGATACATAAGCGACCCCAGCAACTGTCGATAAACAGTGGCATCCACTACCTCCACCAAAGTAGCATTCTCCTTCCTCCACCCACCAGGAAGAGGAGTATCAACAGGCTTGCAGCCATGCATGTTGAACTTCTCCAGTATCTCCCGGGCATACTTGCCTTGAGAAACAAATAGTCCATCACTGCGCTGCCAAATTTCCAATCCCAGGAAATAATGAAGGAGGCCCAAGTCCTTCATCTCAAACTCTTTTGCAAGATCATCCTTGCATGAGAGTATCAACATCTCATCACCTGTCAAAATCAAATCATCTACATAAAGTACAATGATCAGCAACTTACCCTCCACCACAATCTGGTATAGGTTCGGATCCGCCTCACTCTTGGAGAATCCAAGTCCGGTGAAATAACTATCTATCCGTGTGTACCAAGCACGAGGTGCTTGTTTCAACCCATACAGCGCTCTCTTGAGCCTGCACACATGCGACTCGCTGCTGAAGATCTTGAAACCTTCGGGCTGCTCTATGTACACCTCCTCCTCAATCACCCCGTTGAGGAACGCAGTCTTCACATCCATCTGATGAATGTGCCACCCCATCTGCGCTGAGAGAGCAAGAATCGTCCGTATGGAAGAATACCTTGCGACATGTGCAAAGGTTTCCTCATAATCAATCCCCTCAATCTGTGAGAAGCCTCGGGCAACAAATCTTGCCTTGTACTTCTCCACACTCCCGTCAGCTGCTTGCTTCACTTTGTAGATCCATCTCGAACCTACCACTGATTTCCCTTCCGGCCTTGGGACAATCTCCCATGCAATGTTTCTGACAATCGAATCATACTCTTCCACCATGGCATCTACCCATGCGGGATCCTCCACAGCTTCCTCGAAAGAGGATGGCTCCGTCACGATACACTTGCTCATAAGAGCCATGTATCCAGTATACCGGTCAGGTGACTGTCTCTGTCTGCGTTGTGATGTAGGTGCTCCTACAACCTTCTCTGCATCTTGAGCCAGTCGCTCAGCTTTTGTAGTGCGCTTCCACCCTCTGATGGTTGGCGCTGCCTGAGTGGTCTCTTCCACTCCATGAACCTCCTCTTGTGGCTTATTCACATCCTGAGGCTCATCCTTAGGAACTAATAGCTCTTCATCTGCATGCAAGTGTGGCTCCCTCTCAAGCAAACACTTCAAGGCTTTCTCCTCATGAAATTTGATATCCCGTAGCACAATAGTCTTGCGAATGTCTGGAAAATACACACGATAGTTGTGGGGCGTATCAGTGTACCCCAAAAATATCCCAACCTCTACAGTCGGCTCCAACTTCTTCCTGGCATCCTTCGTCACATGAATGTAAACAGGTGAACCAAAAATCTTCAAATGGGAAATATCAGGCCTCTTACCAGAAAATGCCTCCTCGGGTGTACTCATGCCAAGTATCTTGTGAGGACAATGGTTCTGCACATATACTGCAGTATTGCATGCCTCCACCCACAAGTGAATGGGTAGGCCCCGATCATGCAACATCGCCCGTGCAGCACCCACGATCGTTCTGTTCTTCCGCTCAGCAACCCCGTTCTGCTGTGGGTTATGAGGTGCTATGAGCTCTCTTCGAATTCCTTCTGCGCTGCAAAAGTCCTTGAATTCGCCAGAGATGAATTCACTACCATTGTCGCTCCTAAGAGCCTTCACCTGCTTCCCCGATTCTTTCTCAACCAGTGCCTTGAACTCACAGAACTTTGAGTATGTCTCGCTCTTCTTCTGCATGAAGAAGATCCAGCACTTATGAGAAAAATCATCAACAAATATCACATAATACCTGTGCTTTGCTGTCGAAGCTACTGAGAAAGGTCCACACACGTCTATGTGAATTCTCTCAAGGATCGTCATGGCATGACTATCCTTCTCGTGAAAGGTGGCTTTCACAAATTTTTCCAAGTTACATCCCTTGCACTGATCTGACTGCGCAAGAGTACCCTTAGTAAGCCCAGTAGAAATCTACTGCAATATCTTCAAAGCTCCATGGTGAAGGTGGCCCAATCTCCAGTGCCACAACTCGCCATCATCCCGGCTCACCACTCCTTCTTCCTTGCCTGCCATTGCTGCGCAGCCATCTACCTGCAATTGATAAAGGTTCTTAACTCAAACCCCTATCCTCTGGGTCTCACCAGTTGCCTTACTGCGCAGGAAAGCCTTTCCTTCGCTAAAGACAACATCATATCCCTTGTCTTCTAACATCGCCACAGAGATAAGATTCTTCTTCAATCCTGGAACATGCATCACTTCCTTCAATACGAAGGGTTTACCAGACTCCCTCTCAAAGGAAATGGTACCAATACCGGTCGCACTGTATCTACCATCATCGCCCATCTCAATGTGCACTCCAAGATCTTTCTCATCCAGATCAGTAAACAAATCTCGATCTCCTGTCATGTGAAAAGACGCACCACTGTCAAGAAACCATACTGAACCCGTCACACTTGAGACCAAGCATGCGATCAGCAAAAAATCCAGCTCAAACTGCGAGGCTAAGGCCTCTCCAGCTGCAGTCCCAGAAGCCTGCTTATTTTTTCTTCTTCTATGGACAATTTGTGGTGTAATGTCTGTGTTGGTGACAGTGAAAGCACTTCACCTTGGACATGTCCTGCTTCTTGCCTTTCGCACCGGATTGAGAAGCTTTCTTGCTCTTTCCCTTATTTTCTTTGGCAGCCAAAGCGCAATTCTCTTCATCAGAGTTCTTTGATGAAGATCCGTCCCTGGTACTTCGCCTTATCTCCTCTTGCACAAGATCCGACCAAAGTCGCTCCCATCCTGGCAATTTCTCCCGACCATTGACAGAGTCCTGATAGGAATGCCAACTCTTCGGTAACCCAAGGAGAGCCAAGCTCACCAAGTCCTCATCATCAACAGTCACCCCCACACTTCCCAGCTCATCCCTGCATTGGACGAACTTCGTGAGGTACTTGGGCATACTGTCGCCTTTCTCCATCTTTATGTTCGTGAGTTTATCCTTGAGCGCCAACTTCCTCTGGTCACTCTTGCTTTGAAATAAATCTGTTAAAGCTTTCCACATCAAGAATGGAGAAGCCTTACCATGAAGGTTGGATACTATGTGATCCTTCACACCTTCCAACAGAATCCTTCGACACTTTGTTGTCTTCTTTTGCCATGCGTCAAGTGCGGCAGCATCGCTAGAAGTAGGCTTTGGAAATTCTGCATCTATGAACTCCTTCAACCCATTGTCATCCAGCACTGCCTCCATCATGTCCTTCCATGAAATATAATTTGAGCTTCCCTCAAGGGCATACTCCAATCGCAATCCGTTGAAAGACATCTCAACTTCGACACCAAGAAAGCACTGCTGCAAATTTGAATTCCACCAGCACAAAACTCAACCGCTTCAATGTTTTGCAATTGCTCCAATGATCAATATCGCTCCGATACCATGTAGAAATTTGAATAACTGATATATTATTCACCGAGATTCTCCTGATCACACACTATTTATCTTCATGCATAATACAGAATCTCTTCTACCATTGATCATTAATTCCGGAAATAAAATCAATTGCATGCACACATTAAAACCACAAAAAATCACACATATGAACACAGTATTTAATGGGAAAGATTGAAGCTAAAAACCCCAACTATCTATATATTATATGTCATGGAGATCATGTAACAATCATAGTACAAATCTCCTCACAAGCTCTCAGCACAACCTCGAATTTCTACACGCTATCAAGCTAGATCTAGCAAAACACATGCTCCAATGTTTTGCCACTTGATAGCCAGCCTCTATTGCGTAATCAATGCTATGGGATGGCTCATTAAATAACATAAACCACCTGGCTTGTACTGCGCAATCCTCATGGGCTTCTCCAATTATCTGTGTGTTGCAAATAGCAACTGTATAGTCACAACTGATAGTTAACCTTCTCTTTCACCTATTTCTGCACTGGTCTCCACTGAAACTGTCCATGCACTGAAGTTAACTGATGTATTCTTTAGTTGATTAATGAGTTTATAATTAGTGAATTAATTAATAATTAATTCACACCATTCTCACTAATTGTATCAATCAGTTAAACTAGATACAAATAGCTCAACTATGTTTATATTAGTTAAACTGAATACAACTCCACTAACTTCCTCAATCAACTCCACCAAACTCTGTCACATGAGTTCTAACTGAAGTATCCATGCAATAGCTCCACTTAACCCTCAGGAATAGCGTAATTCCTTCGGTCAGCTCCTGTGCCACATCTGTGCACTTAACTGAAGTGCTCCAAGAGAATAAGATAATGTTTAGAGTCCAAATATTATTAAGAGCTAATAATATTCGACATATCTATTTTTAGACCGGCAATCTAAAAATAGATTCCACCCAATATGTCTAAAAATAGAAGTCCATCTATTTTTTCCGACTTGACCAACCATCCACAAATAGCATCCTGCAACTCATAGAACATGATCCATATGTCTAAAAATACACATAGTCTAAAAATAGACTTTGCGCCAAAAATAGCCTGCGGGCCCACTTAGTGAAGGCGACTTCTTTCCACTAAGCTCAACATCTTGTTGCAATATCAACAAGCCCCAGACTCCAATGGGATAATTGGAGCATGAGGAGGAGTTCATCTAAACACCAACGTGATCATGCCTATTTTGGTGAAAATATGGCAACATGGATGGAAGTGTTACTAATAATGACTTCCAGTTGAGAAGGAAAAGGCAATACTTCCTGCAAATCATGTTGATCTAAAAAGGGTCTTAATCCACGTGAGAAGAGAGCATGGTAGATATGGCTAGAAAAATTCTTCTTCGCTTCCCCACGATGGTTGAGGCATGTCTTGGATACTTTCCTAGATCGCCATTGGATTTAATTTTTGAGAAGGATGTTGCTATTGATGGCCATAGTGACATAGAAAAAGCCAAGGAGTTCATAGAACAAATCCAATTGACACATCAAAAAGAGCCAAGGCAAGTACAAAGCAAGGCACAACAAGCATCGTGTAGATCACATGTTCCAAGTTGGTGATGAAGTTTGGCTTCACATTAGCAAAGAGAGGCTTAAAGGGGAATGTAAAAAACTGAAACCAATTTGTTATGGTCCTTTCAAAATTTTTGAAAAGATTGGTGACAATGCCTTCAAGTTAGATTTTCCTTTGTACATGAAAATTTAATCTATTGTTAATGTTGAGAACTTAAGGTTGTATAAGCCTCCATTGATTGAAGATCAAGGAGAAAATGTTCAGATTCCATCTATTGAAGACTTTTCTCTAGAATACCTTCATAGAAATTATACAACATGCATGTATATCTTGGATTCACCCAATCTAAAAATGTACTAAAGTTAAATATTGAATCGCTTCTACAAATATTTTGTGGAATTAAAAACACAATTGCTAATCACATGAAGTGAAGAAGAATCAAATCACACACAACACAGATAATTTCCTGGGGAAATCTTGCTGCTCAAAACCCCACTGTCTTCTATTGTATATTCAGCATGGATAATGAAACACTTACATACAAAACTCTTCTCACACGAGCCCTCCAGTACTCAGCTAATTGTCTCACACTTTCATACATAAAATTAGCCAATACTTAGCCAATTTCCTGCCTCCAGATAGCCTACCTTGCTTGCGCAATCCCTGATGGATGAGATCCCTAAATCATAGGAATTATGGCCTTCCTTGACTATGCAAGTATCATGGGCACTCCAATGGGTATTTTGTTGCATGTGTGCAACCCAATAATCCTACAACTGATAGTCAACTCCCCTTTCACCTATCTCTCAATTGGGTTTCCACTGGATCTGACATGCATGCAACTAATAATAGTAAATCATTAGTTGCATGTGAGATCACTGATTATGAATTAATTAATATTTAATTCACTTGATCTCTCACAAGTGTATCTTGAGTTACAACTAGCACAACTGAGTTTAACTCACTTAACTAAGTTAAACTGATTACAACCTGCATTAACTAATGCACCACTGCACTTTGAACTCTGTTACAACTAGAATTACTTTGCATGCATCACCAACTACCTCTAACTCGAAATCCACTTGCTAACTGAGCTTATCACTCTCAGTTAACTGTTACAAATTATTTTGAGATTTAGATTATGGTTTATTTTCCATTCTAATTAAGGTATAACTAAAAATAGACATGCACCAAAAATAGCAATGTGGGCCCCACCCTAGTGTAGGTGATTAATGCACTAGGCGTGGGTGCTAAAATTTTCTTGTTGGATCTCAACACTCCCTCTAAACAAGAAAGGGATTATCCTTCACCCTAATCCTGTCTCTATGGTATTAAAATTTTATTTTGGTGAGTCCCTTCGTCAGAATATCTGAATCCTGATCTTCCGTGGGAATGTACTGAAGCAACATTATTCTTCTCTGTACACAATCTCTGAGATGATGGTACCAGATATCTATATGGTTGGACCTATCATGAAACACGGGATTAATAGAGAGTTTAATGCAACTCTGATTATCACAATGAATCACTGTCGAATCCATCTGAGAACCAAACAAACCAACCAAGATCTTTCTCATCCAGATAGCCTCACATGCAGCTTGACTTGCTTCCATGTATTTCGCTTCCATTGAACTAAGTGCCACAGATCGTTGCTTCCTGTTGTACCAAGAAAATGTTGTCGATCCAATGTTAAATATCCCTCCCAATGTGCTCTTTCTGTCTGATGGACTACCAACCCAGTCTGCATCTGTGAAGCTTTGAAGCTTCACTCCCTCTATCCGTTTGTACCATAGACCATACTCTGATGTGTCCCTCAGGTATCTCAAGACATGATTCCCCTCCTTCCAAAATAGATTGGTAGGCTTAACCATAGCTTGACTCATTTGGTTAACTGTGTAGAAAATATCCAGTCTCATGTTCACCAAATACATTAGCGAACCCACTAACTGTTTATAGACAGTAGCATCCACTAATTCTCCAGAAGTAGCATCCTCTTTCCTCCAATTTCCTAGAAGAGGAGTATCCATGGGTTTGCAACTCTCCGTGTAAACCTACCCAGTATCTCCTTTGCATACTTTCCTTGAGACACAAAAATTTCACCATCTCGCTGCCATATTTCCAATCCAAGGAAATAATGAAAGAGTCCCATGTCCTTCATTTCAAAATCCCTTGCAAGATCCTCCTTGCATGAGTGTATCAACTACTCATCACCAGTCAAAATTAGATCATCAACATAAAGAACAATGATCAATAGCTTACCCTCAACCACAATCTAGTATAGGTTTGCATATTCTTCACTTTTTGTGAAGCCCAGTCTGATGAAATAATTTGTCTATTGTGGAGTCTTTTGAAAAGGTATGATTTTGATGATTACTTTAATGACTTTTTAATACAATTTGTGAACCTTTTTGTATCATGGATTTAGAAAGTCATAGGGAACTATCACAAAACATGTGAAAATCGATATGTATAACTTAGCCACTGATAATGGTTATTTTCTATACAGGGAAAGAGGAAAACGAAGGGTTGCTGCTCTAAAGATAAGAACGAAGTAGGGATAACCGCTGTTCCTCTGGATGAGAACCAAACGTAAACATAGGGAGACAAGATCAAGAAGAATCGGCTCGGGCAAGAGAGAGAGGACACCAGCTCAGCGCAATAGCAAAGACTGGATGAAAGTTAACTGTTTGGCGAATCCCTCAGGATCGAAGATCCTAAGGGATCGCTGCTTTACTTATCTAATTGCTTGGACATCTCCGCCATCGTTTTTATAAAAAGAGATAAGTACTGTTAGTTTGGAGACAGAGAATGGCGAGATAAGATACGTTTGATGTAATCTTTTGTAAGACATTCGATTTGGTTATTCAGCTTTGTTGAGAACTGGTTCGATGTATTTTTGATCAATGTATTAATGACAGACTGGTGATTATTCCATCTTCGCATCTGCGTTAACCTAAAGCGGTGTATCCTTGGAGGCTAAGGGCCCGGCCCCGAAGGACACTTGCTTCTGTACCATTACGGCTTCGTTTATGTGTGGTTTGTTCATTACTGTTAGTTGATTATTTGATATGCTTATACGTTCAGATTACATGCTCTGTTTAAGTTGAATCATTGAAGTTTCTACAGCCAGATTTGTGTGTTAACTCTGCATTGCGTTCTTATTCCTTTCTAGAGTTAATCGCATATCCTTACTGTCAAGCTACAGAGCTGTTCTATTGACATTCGTGTTGTGTGTGTTTTTAATGCATCAGTATTATTCCATAATTCCCAAACTGTTATTGCTGTTCCATTAATATGATTTGTGTCATTTGCCTTTAGAATAACAGAGTGTTCCTTGATTGCAAAGAGTGCATAGATTAAGTTTGAATATAACCCGCGGTACTTAGTATTCATTTGCTGTTCTATTTTAGAGTTGCTGTTCCATTTCAGAATTATAGTTTAATCCTTTATTTCCTTTGTTGCTCTATTTATCTGCATTTGATGGTTTGCTGTGAGAGATGATCTAAGACTGTAGTGAGCAGTATCAGTCACTGTTTAGCTCCCAGGCTTGTGATCTATGCTTGAGTTCTTTTTCTATCAGTTTCTGAAGGGATGGTTTATCATTACCGAACCCTTGACTGATGAGTTGTTGAGTTTCCTGAGTGTGTGATTTAATTCTTTAAAGCAATTTGATTTCAGTTAAGCATCCATTTACACTTGTATTTCTTAAAGCACTGTACTACTAGCATTACTCTGACGAATGAGCCTCGGATTGAGTCACTCTTTGTAATGACAAAACGCTCTCGGGTTGACATATTAATGTGAGGTGAATAGAGGTGAAAGAGACCCTTTTTATAGCTCTACATTTTGGCGCCGTTACCGGGGAAAGAGTGAAGCCATTTGTCTTTTTCAGAGTAGTGTACAAGCCTGCTAGGGAGGAGTTGGATCCTAAAAACGGAAGGTAAGAACCTACGTGCAGAGCATGTAAAAGACCTACTCATTATCCGCTTTCCTAACAGATTTTTTTTTGCTTGTTTGAATAGAAGTTCGTAGTTTATTTTTGAGTGCATGACTAAGCAGAAAAGACCAGAAAAAAATATCAAACCCCCATCCAAACCTGAAAAAGCTAAGGGGCCGGTGACCCTTGGCCGAACGACCTTCATAGACGAAATCTATAAGAAAACAGAGTCTCAGCCATCAGTAGGCTTCAAGAAAAACACTTCTAAACCACCTACTAGTTCCCTTCAGGCCACAGGATCACCATCTGTAGCCTGTGCTGAGGTGCATAGTCAAACTGAGGAGCAGGACTTTCAAGAAGTTGAAAATTCCACTCCGGAATTATTGCAGGAAGGGAACTCTAGCAACTTTTGTGAAGGAGAAGGAGAAACAGGGGAAATCAAGGAACCAAAATCTCCTCTTGAAACAAATCAGCCATTAGATAGCCCAGATAAAGGAAGTGCTGCGAAAGTCATTGTTGAAGAGATTCAATCTCCTCAAACACCTGGTACTCCCATTATTCCAGATAAAGGAAGCGCTATTAAAAATATCCCTGTCAAAACCGTTCCCACCCAACCTAGGAATACCCTCCTAGATATCCCAGAAGGTTACTGGCATATATTCGATCCCATGGCTCAAAACCAACCAAACGCTCAAAGCCAGCCAAACACTCAAACCTCTACATTACAATATCCTATAGTGGATTCTGCAGCAAATGCACCCATGAAAGCTATCCCTCTTCAGCATATCCCCACATTTCATGGACTCACATCAGAAGATCCGGATGCATTCCTATTCGAATTCGATGTGTTATGTCGGGGGTACGATTACACCACCGATCCCCAAAAATTGAAATTATTCCCCTCTACATTGAAAGGGGCTGCCTTAAGATGGTTTATGGGGCTAGGTGGTGGGGTTATCAACAATTGGGATCAAATGAAAGAATCCTTCTTAAAGAAATACCAGGATTATTATAGGTCTAGAGAATTAAAAGACGAAATATTTCAAATGATAGCCAGACCAAATGAAACATTAGAGGAGTATGTGGAACGTTTTCAGTATAATTTACAAAGATCTCCTTATGCATCGCTACCTTTACCTGATAATGTGTTAAAAACTGCATTAATGAGGGGCATGAAGGAGCAATGGATTGAAACATTAAACATTATGGGCAAAGGGGATATTTATCAAGAGAATTTTACTGACATCCTTGACTTATGTATCGGGAGTTCGAGAGGCAGCACAAGAATAAAACCGACAGAATATGATCGGTTCGCAAGAGATAACAAAGTATCAGCAGAAGGAGTAACACGTGCAGAAATTGGAAATTTATTAGAAAATTTTAAAACTGATATTATGGGGACACTAACTACACAACTTGATATTGTGCAGGCTAAACAAAAGCAGCTGGAGGCAGAACAAAACATGGCAATCTTCTGTCCTCGTTGCAGAAAAAAACACAGCCACAAGGAGTGCCCTCTGGATAAAGTCCAAACATGCGCCATCTGTACAAAAGACCACCTTACGGAGAGCTGCCCCTCACTTCCTGGATTGAAAGCAGTATATAAGGAAGCAGAAGAAGAACCAGAATCGGTGAATTCAATCAATCAGCGCCGCCCGTGGCAACCAAGACAACTTGGTATGTTTCCAGACCCAACTTCTTTCTTTCAAAACCCACAGTATAATGCTCAACAATATGGTATGTGGCAAAATCAATCTCAAACCCCATTTACAAACTGGTCACCACAATCATTTCCTTCTCCAAATCCATGGCTGAATCAAACAAGCCAAACTGGTTGGCCAAATTTCCCTTACACTCCACCATATTGGCAAAATGGCCCATATCCTTCACAATGGACCCCCTCTACTTCACAAAGTTCACCCTGGCAGAAAAGCTGGCAAAGACCAATGTACCACCCAGCTGGAACTATTCCGCTCCCTCAACCTACTTTGCCAGCTTTACAACAAAATCCCCAGTCTAACCTGAGACCGCAACTCCCAGCCCAACCCGATCCCAATCCAAATAACAGACAGGTCCAATCTATTCAAATCATAGAAACACCAGAAATAGGACCTGACCTGAGGGAGTGCAATGACCTTCAGTTAAGATCTCGACGTATAATTGAAACTGAGGGAGATAAAACGGTTCATATTGAAGATCAGTTACCCAGAGAACATCAGTCACAACAAGAGGATGTAAATAAGCAACAAACTCATAATCAAGCAACCACATCCTCTCCTCCGTTCCCAGAACGATTAGCCATACCTCGATCCATACAATACCCTGACTTTGACATTCTGGGAGAATTACAAAACTTGTACATAAAAATTCCATTCCTCCAAGCTATTCAAGACATTCCCATATACGCCAAAACCATAAAAGAGTTGTGCATAAAGAAACCAAGGAGGAATATAACAAACAATCCAAGAGTCCAAGTAGTCGGCACCTTATCTGACCTATTGTCGGGAAGAGAAACACCCCTTAAATATGAAGACCCCGGGAATCCAATTATAGCTGTTCAAATTTATGGCCAGACCCTGCCTAATGCCTTAGTTGATTTAGGGGCTGCAATTAATATTTTAACAACCACAACTTGCCAAAAGCTCGGCATTACATATGTAGAACCCACCTCTACTCTGTTAGAATTGGCTGACCGATCTGTGGTTAGACCAGAGGGCACTCTACATGATGTCATGGTCTCTGTAGAATCCTGGGAGTATCCAACTGATTTCCTGATAATTAATCCAAAAACCCGACTTGACGGACACCCGCTAATTTTAGGTAGACCTTGGCTCGCTACTGCCGATGCCTACATTGGCTGTCGGCAGGGAAATATGACCATAACGAGAGGACCAAATAGCAAAAATTTAGTTCTATATCCTCCAGCGCAGCCAAGTGTCACAATGATTAAAACGAATAAGCACCCTGTATCATATCTTACTGATAACATTAGATCTCCATTAACTATACAAGAGGCACTTGATTTCAAAGATCAAACAGAAGACGATGCCATTAACAATTTCATTACTCAAACTGAACCTCGCACACAATGTCACATGATAAAAGCAGCATTTGATAATGAGTTAGAAGAAGATCCCCTGAAAGATATTCATGATCAAATAATACTGTCACTTCTGTTGCAAATAGTAAAACTGTGGAAATTGCACTGGGGAAAACTTTAAACATCAATGCTAATCTCACACCGGAACAAGAAACAAAGCTCATCCATCTGTTAACAAAATATCAAGAAGCATTTGCATGGGACTACCCTGATATGAAAGGAATTGATCCCCAGTTATGTACCCATCACATTTACATAGAAAAAGATGCCAGACCTGTGCGTCAGCCGCAAAGGAGACTTAATCCCCATCTAAAAGATGTTGTAAAAAATGAACTTCAGAAACTTTTAGATGTGAATTTTATCTACCCTATCTCTGACAGTAAATGGGTCTCTCCACTTGTGGTGGTACCAAAAAAGAATGGGAAATGGAGAATTTGTGTGGATTATAGGGAACTTAACAAGGCAACACAAAAAGATCATTTTCCTCTTCCTTTCATAGATCAAGTATTGGACACTTTAGCGGGGAAGAAGTTCTTTTCTTCCCTGGATGGCTTCAGTGGATACAATCAGATTCAGATTGCCCCTGAAGACCAGGATAAAACTACCTTTACTTGCCCCTGGGGAACATTTGCCTATCGAGTTTTACCTTTTGGCTTATGTAATGCTCCTGCCACATTTCAGAGGGCTATCCTTAGTATTTTTGTAGATTTAATCAATGATGGACTTGAAGTTTACATGGATGACTTTACACCATACGGAGATGACTTCGATCCAGCTCTAGACACCCTAGAGAAAGTCCTACAACGTTGCATTGTTACTAGGCTTTGCTTAAGCAATGAAAAATGTTTTTTGATGATGAATGAAGGACTTATCCTAGGACACTATGTCTCAGCAGCCGGCATTCAGGTAGACCCGGCCAAAATCCAAATACTTTTGCTTATTCCCACTCCTACTACTCAAACGGAGGTACGCAGTTTTCTTGGATTTTCGGGTTATTATAGACGATTTATAGAGCATTATTCGCACATTGCTGCTCCTTTATATGCACTGACTGGTAACGTTGATTTTCTTTGGACAGACAAATGTGACCATGCTTTCGAGGATCTAAAGAAGCTTGTATCCACAGCCCCAGTCCTTCGAGGACCAAACTGGGACCTACCATTCCAGATATCATCTGATGCCTCAGATACAGCCATTGGTGCAGTCCTTGGGCGGGAAGAGGATAAAAAACCATATGCTATATATTACATCAGCAAAAATTTATCCCCTGCTGAATTGAATTACACTGTTACTGAAAAAGAATTTCTAGCTGTAATACATGCTGTCAATAAATTTAGACATTATATCACAGGCTACCCTGTTATCTTGTATACAAATCATTCTGCCATAAAATATTTAGCAAATAAGCCTGTCACAAATGCCAGAGTAACTCGATGGTTAATCTTATTGCAGGAATTCGATATCACAATCAAGGACCGCCCTGGCAAAGAAAACCTTGTAGCCGATTTTCTTTCAAGGATACCAAAATCAAGCGATGCAGCAGCAGTGGAAGATCAATTTCCGGATGAACACCTGTTTGCTGTTGCTATTCAAACGCCCTGGTATGCTGATGTTGCCAATTACCTTGCAGTAGGTAAATTACCAAAACATTTAACTCCTAATGAGCGTAAGCAGATTATTCAGAAAAGTTCTTGATTTTCGTGGATTGGAGGTTATTTGTTTCACACAGGAGCAGACATGCATATCAGGCGATGTGTTAGAGAGGATGAAATCTTTGACATCCTAAAAGCCTGTCACGATGGACCATGGGGGGGGCACTTCGCTGAGCGTAGGACTGGACATAAAGTATTGCAGACAGGATATTACTGGCCTACGATCTTCAAAGATGCAAAGAAGTTCGTCCAAGCCTGTGACAGTTGCCAGCGAGCAGGACGACCTGGTCAAGCTGATGAAATGACTCTGAAACCACAGTTAGTCATTGAACCATTCGAACGGTGGGCTCTGGATTTCGTTGGACCCATCAACCCTTCATCAAATCAAAAAACATATATTCTGGTGGCAACAGAATATGTCACCAAATGGGTTGAGGCAGAAGCATTACCAAGAGCCACAGAGGACTCTGTCATACAGTTCCTGTTTCTTTTATTTGTCAGTTATGGCCTTCCTAGGGAAATAATTACAGATGGAGGACCACAATTTGTTGGGCATAAATTAGCTGCAACACTTAACAATTATCATGTCCAGCATAAGATCACTACTCCATATCACCCACAGGCGAATGGGCAGGTAGAAAGTAGCAATAAGATAATAGAATCAATCCTAACGAAAACTATTGCATCACATAGGCGTGGCTGGGCTACCCGACTACCTGAAGCACTCTGGGCCTATCGAACCACATGGAGGAGCACCACTGGTTACTCACCTTATCAACTAGTGTTTGGAAAACAACCTATTTTTCCCATAGAATTCGAAATCCAAACACTGCGTACAGCACAGGAAGTTGGCCTAAACTTAACTGAGGCACAACTCAATCGACTACAGCAGATCAATGAATTAGACGAAATTCGACTCTCTGCACTACAAAATACAGCATTAATTCAACAGCAGAGAGCCAAATGGCATGATGCGCTCATTAAGAATAAAGTCTTCCACGAGGGAGACTGGGCTTTGTTATACGATTCTCGGTTTCTGGACTTCCCTGGAAAACTTCAGACTCGATGGTTGGGACCATACGAAATCCAGAAGGTACATGACAATGGAACTCTTACTCTAATCACTATTGACGGTTCTGGATATGCATTTAAGGTAAATGGTCACCGAGTCCGTCTCTCCCGTAAACCACTTACTCGGGAATCCTTCTGCCAGCAGATACGCCGAGATACTGATCTGGAGATCTTAGGAGAGGAAGAGAAATCTTCCTCACCTGCAAGTCATTAAGGGTCTATTTCTTTTTGCAATTTGTACATAAAGTTTTTTTGTTTCTGAGTGATTCTTGTACATAAGTTTGATTTGAATAATTCTTGTCATTTTGCTGTTCCTTTTTCTTCCACAAGTTTGATTTTTGCTCTTCTAATAGCATATGTGTGTTTTTTATATTGGTTTTGCTTGTTCTGCTGTTCCTTTTCTAAAGGAACAGCATTCGGATCTCTGCTGTTCCTTTTTCAGAAAAAACGATATTGTTACGCTTATCGCTGTTCCTTTTGGTTACCACTGTTCCTTTTTCTTCAAAAAAAAAAACAGCGTTCTTTTATTTCTGTGCTGACTTTTTCAACGGAATGGCATATGGAGTGTTTTGTATGATTGCCGTTCCTTTTCCCAAAAGGAACGGCATTTGCAGTTTTGTTCCTTTTTCTATTATCCATCGTTGTTACTTTTTCAACGGAACACCATTTGCATACTTTTGATCTCTTTGATGATTTAAATTGAGGATGCTTTTTCCCGTCTTCTTTCTAGTCTTCAAGCCTCAGCTATGCATTTATGCGATGAATATAAAGACACAACATACCGAAATATGCAAACCATAAATCGCTCTATCTATAAGGCTCTGCATTAATAAAAGGACAGATGGAAAGACATACTTATTTCTTACCTTTTGTGACATGGTTTTACTAATTTTGCCATGATTGGTTATCTTTATCATGCTGATTCCCTTAAAAATCTTTTTATTAATATTTGGGAATAAGGGCAAAGAGTTTAAATCTTCCTATTGAGATAATAAGACTTCTTCCACCATTCCTACTCTTAAAGAGTGCTGAACCACCCTTTGTGTATAAATAAGGAAAAAGAAAAAACATGTCAAATGTCAAATGCAGGATAGGGGGTCTCATTGAGAGCCAACCTACCATGATCATGAGGAGGGAAGTGAAGTGGCATTCCCATTCTGGCCACCACACCAGGGATATGGTCCAAAAGGTGTATCAAAATAAACAAACCTTGGAACAGGAGGTCTCATTAAGAGCCGGCCTTCCCACGTTTCGCTCTTTCCTCGTGAATGGCATTATGGTTAACTGGTCACCAAGCCAGCATAATGGTCTACATTCTGACATAATAACAGTCCTAAGTATACACATAGGATCATGGTTCCGGGGGTGAAAAAACAACTCTGCCAAGGTTATGGACACCTGTTGGCAGCAGAGTAATGTTAATGGTATCGAAGTCACCTTGCTTACGCCAATAGGTAAGATATTAACACTCTTTTGTTTCTTTATCCTAGGCATTAATCACATGTTATTTCTCGATTTATACACCGCATGAATATTTATCATTACCAATCATGGCAACGGAGGTGACCATGACCGCTTAAGATTGGCGAATACGATACATGCCTATCCATCAGCCTCAAATCATAACACAGCAGCCTCAAATCATATCACGCGATCCATCCTCCGCCTCGATTTCGGTAATCTGTTGTCCTTTTTCAACATGGCATAAATTCACATGTTGTTCCTTTCTGACTTGATTACAGACTGGGTGCCGCTCCATTATTTGCCGGCTGGGACAGCCTATCACACTGCGGGGGGGGGGAGGTTAACCTCATCATTCCCTGTATTACGTGTCAATTCATCATTCGGAAAATCTGGTTCACGACGGTTTGGCATGGTTTCACGGCATGGCATATTTTTATTTTTATTTTTTCGCACAAGTTGTTTGTGCTGCACTATTGCATACTCTGTGTTTTCTTTTGCGAAACCTTGCTCTCTGTGTTTCAAACCGAAAACGTTTTTTTGTTGTTCCATTTAGAAATCACAGCGAAATCATGGGGGGAAAGGCAATTCGTAGTGAGCCTCAACAGCTAACGATCTCTGCTGCTGCCCGAGAAATCCTGGAAAGGGCAGGATGGTTGAACTATTTCAATCGCTTACAGGAGGGTAATGAGACAGTAGCAATGGAGTTCTTACAGAATTTACAAGAAGACCACTCCATAGTAAGAGGGAAACGCATAGCGGTCACTGATGCCATAATTGCAGAAGTCTCAGGACTATCAGCTACCGGACCGGTATGGACATTCAAAAAGGAACGATTACAGAAGGTCATCGACATCTTCCAAGATGAAGGCCAGCATTTGACAATCAAAGGGAAAGGAATTTTGCCAGCGACCCTAGGCGAACCCTGGACAGAGCTAGCAAGAATAATACAGAGCTACATTACTTGCGAAGGAAGAAAAGACGTGGTAAGACCACGACACCTTAAAGTTTTAGCTGTTCTAAAACAGAAATGCTCTGTGAATTTACCAGCACTCTTAAATTCGTCATTACATGATGCTGCACAAAGTATGAAAAGGGCACAGCACGTAGAGGCAATTGTTAGTCACCACGGGTTAATTCAACTTGTTGTTAGTTATAGTCTTACCCAGCAGCAGAGCAGCTGGGAAAGACTCATTGCACTGATTGAAGGAAGATCGACAGAACCATCCCTGAGACGCAGACGTTCTATAAACACACCAGAACAACAGGCAGAACGCAGAGAAAATGTTGCTAGTACATCGCAGCAACCAGAATTACATCAAGAATCCGCAAAGCGAAAGCATGTAGTTGATTCACCCGAGCAACCAGAGGAACCCAAGAAATCAGCTCGGTTAGCTCAGATGAGAGGAAGCATAAACAAACCCAGAAATTCAGCCCGGTTGGCTCGAATAAGGGGAAGGCTGGAACAGCTTCAGGAAGGCACCAGCCAACCAATAATAATTGAAGATGAGCAACCCGAAGAAGAAGTACCCGAGCCTGCGGGAACAGAAAAAGAAGCAGAAACTGAACAGGAAGAAGAAATGGGACAACAGGAGAATAGTCCATTACAGGACTTACTAAACGAAGATGACCTGGCCGCCATCCTAGCCAATATGAGTAAATACGGTCAACCTTCTAGCTCAGAGAATCCCCACGACCAATTTCAAGAAGAGAACATGCCCATGCATGATGAAGAAGAAGAAAATACCGAACGGGAACAATCTGTTCCCATGTCACAAGAGGAAAGTCTAGAGGAAGAACCCCAGGAGGAAGAATCAGAACCAGTTGAGGAGCATACACCAGAACAGCCGGAGCAGAGCAGTGAGGAAGAACCTCAGGAGGAAGAGGTAGCAACTGGTCATGATCCAGTTCATCATCAACAGACTGCCGTTCCTTCAAAGGAATCAATGGAAGTCAAGAAGTTGAGGAAGGAACGGACTAAACTATTAAACACGATAACACAGCTCAGGCAACAAATCAGGATTTTGAAAAAGAACCAGAAAGTAAAGAGGAAAAAGAGGGCCCGCAAGCAGCCTGTTTTCCAAGACTCGGAGGTTCCAACTGCCGTTCCGATTAAGACAGAAAAAGATGATAAGGAAATTCAGACGGAGGCACCACCCTCAGGGGTAATCAGGGTTCTGAACTCTAAACAGCGTAACAAGAAGGTTCAGGTAAAACTCCCGGCCTCTACTGATGCATGGAGAAAAGATCCAAAGACAAAAACCTTGCACAAGATGGTGAAACAAGCACGACAAGAAATGGAGCAACTTAAAGAGCAAACGGTTCCGCTAGAGAAATATGAAGAGTTGCAGCAGCAACTAAGGGATGTCAGTCAATCTAAAAGACAGGTTTTTGAAGGATGGATGAAGGAACAAGAGGAAGTCACACAGGTAACTTATAAACTAGATACTACTATCAAACAGATGAATGACTTGTGTTCTTTATATAATAATGTTTTAGCATGTAGGGCTCCTGCTAAAAACTATGCTCTATTTCTATTAGAACGATATTTACAATTACAAATAAAAGCTGTTAAGGCAGGCACCCCTATACAGATCAACAATGTCAATGATTTTATCGACTGTTGTAGACATTATGGAGTAAAAGTCCAGAGGTTGTTGTGTGAACTCTATTTACATGACCTTGTGCTAAGTCGGGAGACTGAATCGAACCCTGGTCCCTCCATTGGTGATATTCAATTCCAAGCATTCATTTCATTCGGAGCTAACCAGATTAAGTGGCTGAAAGCCTATGATACCTTTCAGAGTCAAGAAAATGGTCTAGATTTAAGAGTTAGGGTTGAGCCTAGGAACCCAGTACGGTTATGGACAGCTCATATAAACCACATAAGGACTCCAGGTGTCATTGTAACATTAGGGCCTATGCATGAGGCACTCATTCAAGAGGGTTTAGAGTATTTCTTTTCCATTAAGGACTTGGCCACTAATGCAACCAAATTTCGATATCGAATCTCTGATCCACACATCCAGCTCAGAGAGCCATTTAAGTATGAGAACTTTGAGTTCGCTGCTGACCGTTTGAATCTCTATGGCCAGAGCCTTCTAAAAGCAGGGTCATCCTGGTTAGGGTGTAGATTTCGCGCTCCAATTATTTGGCATCCAGCACATGGATACCAGGCCCTGTATGATATGCCTGAGGGGCAAGCAGGTCAGTTCTTTGATTATTTAATCACTCAACATGGTTGTAGGCCTCCTCATGAAACTCCTTCTCCAGCATACTCTCTCACTGCATTACATGTCAACTACAATGTTTTCATGAGGACATGAAACAAGGTAAGCAGGGGGGTGTGTGGAGTACTGAAAAGGTATGATTTTGATGATTACTTTAATGACTTTTTTAATACAATTTGTGAACCTTTTGTATCATGGATTTAGAAAGTCATAGGGAACTATCACAAAACATGTGAAAATCGATATGTATAACTTAGCCACCGATAATGGTTACTTTCTATACAGGGAAAGAGGAAAACGAAGGGTTGTTGCTCTAAAGATAAGAACGAAGTGGAGATAACCGCTGTTCCTCTGGATGAGAACCAAACGTAAACATAGGGAGACAAGATCAAGGAGAATCGGCTCGGGCAAGAGAGAGAGGACACCAGCTCAGCGCACTAGCAAAGACTGGATGAAAGTTAACTGTTTGGCGAATCCCTCAGGATCGAAGATCCTGAGGGATCGCTGCTTTACTTATCTAATTGCTTGGACATCTCCGCCATCGTTTTTATAAAAAGAGACAAGTACTGTTAGTTTAGACAGAGAGAGAATGGCGAGATAAGATACGTTTGATGTAATCTTTTGTAAAACATTCAATTTGGTTATTCAGCTTTGTTGAGAACTGGTTCGATGTATTTTGATCAATGTATTAATGAAAGACTGGTGATTATTCCATCTTCGCATCTGCGTTAACCTAAAGCGGTGTATCCTTGGAGGCTAAGGGCCCGGCCCCGAAGGACACTTGCTTCTGTACCATTACAGCTTCGTTTATGTGTGGTTTGTTCATTACTGTTAGTTGATTATTTGATATGCTTGTACGTTCAGATTACATGCTCTGTTTAAGTTGAATCATTAAAGTTTCTACAGCCAGATTTGTGTGTTAACTCTGCATTGCGTTCTTATTCCTTTCTAGAGTTGATCGCATATCCTTACTGTCAAGCCACAGAGCTGTTCTATTGACATTTGTGTTGTGTGCGTTTCTAATGCATCAGTATTATTCCATAATTCCCAAACTGTTATTGTTGTTCCATTAATATGATTTGTGTCATTTGCCTTTAGAATAACAGAGTGTTCCTTGATTGCAAAGAGTGCATAGATTAAGTTTGAATATAACCCGCGGGACTTAGTATTCATTTGCTGTCCTATTTTAGAGTTGCTATTCCATTTCAGAATTATAGTTTAATCCTTTATTTCCTTTGTTGTTCTATTTATCTGCATTTGATGGTTTGCTGTGAGAGATGATCTAAGACTGTAGTGAGCAGTATCAGTCACTGTTTAGCTCCCAGGCTTGTGATCTATGCTTGATTTCTTTTTCTATCAGTTTCTGAAGGGATGGTTTATCATTACCGAACCCTTGACTGATGAGTTGTTGAGTTACCTGAGTGTGTGATTTACTTCTTTAAAGCAATTTGATTTCGGTTAAGCATCCATTTACTCTTGTATTTCTTAAAGCACTGTACTACTAGCATTACTCTGACGAATGAGCCTCGGATTGAGTCACTCTTTGTAATGACAAAACGCTCTTGGGTTGACATATTAATGTGAGGTGAATAGAGGTGAAAGAGACCCTTTTTATAGCTGTCTATCTGAGTGTACCAAGCACGGGGTGCTTGCTTCAGCCCATATAGTGCTCTTTTGAGTTGGCACACATGCAACTCAATGTTGAAGATTTTGAAACCTTCAGGCTGATCTTTGTACACCTCTTCCTCAATGATCCCATTCAGAAACATAGTTTTCACATCCATCTAATGAATGCACTAGCCTATCTGCGCTGAGAGTGCAAGGATGGATCTAATAGAAGAGTACCTTGCAACAGGTGCAAAGGTCTCATCATAATCGTTCCCCTCAATCTGTGAGAATCCCCTGGCCACAAACTTGGCCTTGTATTTCTCCACACTCCCATCAGTAGTTTTATTTACCTTGTATATCCATCTCGATCCAACCAATGATTTGTGGACCAGTCTTGGGACTATCTCCCATGCACTGTTCTTGAAAATGGAGTCATACTCCTCCACCGTTGCATCAACCCAATTTGGTTGTTGCACTGCTTCCTGAAAGGAAGATGGTTCAGTCACAATACATTTTCTCATACGAGCCATGTATCTAGTAAATCGTTCAGGAGACTATCTCTATCTACGTTGTGCAGTAGGGGCTCCTACATTCTCCGCAGCATCAATTCTCAATATATAAGCTTCTATGGTGCACCTTCTGCCATTTCTGATGGATGGCTCTGCATGAGTGTTTTCCTCCACTCCATGATCCTTTGCATGTGGCTGATCCACACCTTGAGGCTCATCCTTGGGAACCAACAGTTCCTCCTCTTCATGCAAGTCCAGCTCCCTCTCAAGGGACAACCACATGTCTTTCTCCTCATCAAATTTTATATTCTATCGCACAACAGTCATTCTGTTGTTTGGCAAATACACACGATAATTATGGGGCGTTTCAGTGTACCCCACAAAAATCTTGATCTTAGTTGTCGGTTCCAGCGTCTTCCTGGCGCCCTTGGTCACATGCACATAAACAGATGAGCCAAAAATATTAAAGTGTGAAATATCATGTTTCTTACCAGTGAAAGCCTCTTTAGGTGTACTCATGCCAAGTATCCTATGAGGACAACGGCTCTGCACATGTATCGTTGTGTTGCATGCTTTCACCCAGAGATTCATCGGTAGGCCTTGCCACCTTGATCATGCAACATCGCTCGCGCTGCAACCACAATAGTTATGTTCTTTCTCTGCGCGGCCTCATTCTGTTGTGGTTTATGAGGCGCTATGAGTTCTCCACCATTATTTCTCCTAAGAGCCTTCAATTTCTTCCCCGACTCTTTCTCCACCAATGCCTTAAACTCAAGAAACTTAGAGAATTTCTGATCTTTCTTCTGCATGAATAATATCCAGCACTTAAGAGAAAAGTCATCAAGAAATATTACATAGTACTTATGTTTTGTTGTTGAAGCAACAGAGAATGGTCCACACACGTCTGTGTGAACTCTCTCAAGGATCCTCGAAGCTCAGTTCTCCTTCTCATGAAAGGTGGCCTTTACATGCTTCCCCATGGTACACCCCTTGCATGTATCTAACTAAGCAAGTGTTCCCATTGGAAGTCCAGTAGAAATATACTGCATGAATTTCAAGGATCCATGGTAAATATTTCCAAATCTCCTGTGCCATAATTCGCCCTCATCTCGTCTCACCACTTTGCCCGCCTTGCCCATCATTGTTTTGCAGCCATCAACCTCCAGCTTATAGATATTCTTAACTTGAATTCCTATCCTCTTGGCTTTTCCTATTGTTTTATGTCACAGGAAAGATTTTCCTTCACTAAAAACAATGTCATAGCCTCTATCCTCCAACATTGTGACTGAGAATAATTTTTTCTTCAAACTCGGTACATGCATTACATATTTTAATTGAAATGGTTTACCTGAATGTCTTTGAATGGTAATAGTACCAATCCTGGTAGCATTGTACCATCTATCATCCCCCATTTCGATATGCATGTGGAGATCCTTCTCCAAGTCACTGAAAAGTTCCTTGGCTCCCGTAATGTGAAACGAAGCGCCACTATCCAAATACCACATGGATCCCAATGCACTTGACACCATGCATGCGATCAATGAGAAGTCAAGCTCAAATTGCAAGGAAAAGGCCTCACCAACTGCAAATGCAGAAACCTTCTTGTTCTTCTTCTTTTATGGACAGTTAGTAGCGAAATTCCCATGTTCGTGACAGTGAAAACACTTCACCTTGGACATGTCCTACTTCTTTCCATTCTTGGACTCGGATTTGGAATGGAACTTATTTCCCTTCCCCTTATTCACCTTGGCATCCAAAGCATAATATTCTTGATCTTCATGCTTAGATGAAGGTCCGTCTAGGGTGTTCTGTTTGAACTCCTCCTGCACCAAATCCGAACACAGTCGTTCCAAATCTGGAAATTTTTCTCGTCCATTAACAAAGTCTTCATAACTATGCCAACTCTTAGGAAGTCCTAGGAGAGCCAAACTCACCAAATCATCATTGGCGATTGTTATTCCAACGCTCCCCAATTCATCCCGACATTGGATAAACTTTGTTAGATATTTTGGAATGGTGTCACCATTTTCCATCTTGATCTTCCTGAGCTTATCTTTGAGCGCCAATTTCCTATGGTGGCTGCTACTTTGGAAGAGATCCGTCAAAGCCTTCCACATTGCATATGTTGTGGCTTTCCCATGGAGGCTTGAGAGAATGTGGTCTCTTACTCCCTCCAACAGGATCCTCCTCACCTTTGCCACTTTATTTTTCCATGCATCAAGATTTGCAGCATCTCTCATAGTGGGTTTAGGAACATCATTGTCAATGAATTCCTTCAGGCCATTGTCTTCGAGTGCTGCCTCCATCTTGTCCTTCCAAGAAATATAGTCTGAGCTGCCCTCGAGTGCATACTCCAAACTCAAGCCATTGAAATCCATTTCGATCCTAAATCAGTTGTAGCACCAAGAAAGTCTTTCTGCAAATTCGAATTCTATCTAGTCACAAACTCAGCTCCTACTTCACTTTTGCATTTTCTTGTGCTTTGATACCATGTATAAATTATACAACATCCATGTATATCTTTGATTCACCCGATCTAACAATGTATTAAACTTAAATATTGAATCGCTTCTACAAATATTTTGTGGAATTAAAAACACAGATGCTAATCACATGAAGTAAAGAAGAATCAAATCACACACAACACAGATAATTTCCCGAGGAAAGCTTGCTGCTCAAAACCCCACTACCTTCTATTTTATATTCAGCACGGATCATGAAACAATTACATACAAAACTCTTCTCAAAAGAGCCCTCCAGTACTCAGCTAATTGTCTCACACTGTCATACATAAAACTGACCAATACTTAGCCAATTTCTTGCCTCCAGACATCCTGCCTTGCTTGCGCAATACTTGATGGATGAGATCCCTAAAAGATAGGAATTATGGCCTTCATTCACTGTGTAAGTATCATGGACACTCCAATGGGTGTTTGGCTGCATGTGTGCAACCCAATAATTCTACAACTGATATTCAACTTCCCTTTCACCTAGATCTCAACTGGGTCTCCATTGGATCTGACATGCATGCAACTAATAATAGTAAATCCTCAGTTGCATGTGAGATCACTGATTGTGAATTAATTAATATTTAATTCACTTGATCTCTCATGAGTGTATCTTGAGTTACAACTAGCACAACTGAGTTTAACTCACTTAACTGAGTTAAATTGATTACAATCTGCATTAACTAATGCACCACTGCACTTCGAACTCTATTACAACTAGAATTACTCTGCATGCCTCACCAACTAACTCTAACGCAAAATCCAGTTGCTAACTGAGTTTATCACTCTCAGTTAACTGTTACAAGTTATTTTGAGATTTAAATTATATTTTATTGTCCATTCTAATTAAGGGATAGCTAAAAATAGGCATGCACCAAAAATAACACTGTGGGCCCCACCCTAGTTTAGGTGCTTAATGCACTAGGCGTGGGTGCTGAAATTTTCTTGTTGAATCTCAACAACCTCAATGACCTTCACCAAGACACCATTCTTACAAAAGAATAAGGACATCAAATTGAAGGAGTGTAGACTACCTTCATGTGGGGCTCAAAGGCATAAATCCGAGCAAGGCCAAATGGATCAAGATTGGAAAGGTGAAGGAACTGTACCCTCATCTGATGAACAACTGAAAGTGATCCTTTAGGGTCCAAAAGCTTCCAATGGAGAGGAGTGATTAGGTGCTCAAAATTATGCTAAAAAATGAAAGTTATCGAAATGGTGTGGAACCTGAACGACCGTGTAGATCTCGACGTTTGGAATCTAGCGTAACTCATTTCGTAGAAAACTGACATCGTATGCTCCCAGAAACGTGTTTTGTCCACTTTGTCAAACAAGCAATTTTTTGAAAAAATATGCAGGGACAGTTCAGTCAGCAAACTGTACTGCTGATTGGGCATGTCTAGTTGGAAATTTGACCAGTCAATAAGATTTCCTTCAGTGAATAAGGTGGTGCCAAGTGGCACAATATCAGTGGTTGGTTGTGGCAAATTTTGATTGGTTTTTAGGCGAAAAATCACAGGCTGCCACGTGGCCCAGCCAGGGGCCTCCACGTGGCCTAGTCAAGGGCCAACACATGGCCCAACTAGGGGCCACCAAAATTTTGTATGGAGGTCCGACCAAAGGCATCGGGGATCAAACCCCCGACCTTCGAAAAACCAACCAAACAACATACCACCACGTCATCGCATTAAGTATTAATATATTATGATTTTGAAATGGTTTTTTTATAACGATAGTTCCGCAATGGGGGAGGGGGCCGGGGTCTAGCCCCAGCTCTGGTCACCGCACCTGGGGGTAGGACCATGGGCGGGAGGTTATCCCTGCGCCCCCACTCACCGCAGATAGAATGCTGCCACCAAACCGCGGTGAAGGCCATGTGACCCCTGCTGTAACAGTTGGTGAGACCGTTGTTGAAGCCGTCGGGTAGTAACCGTCTGCCTTAACCACTCTACCAAGTCGTCTGATGTGGCCACCAAAGGATTAACCGTCGGCGGTTAGTTAACTGCCTGGTAGAAATTTTGTATAAAAAATTATAAAACACGCCAACACAATATAATTTAAAATTTGGATTTAAGGCGTCATTGGGCATTTTAACTGTCTAACAATTTTTCTCAGAATTCTGGGAAATTTTCACCCAGTTAACTGAAAAAGGGGTGAAATTGTAGGGTCGGTCTGGATTTTTGGAAATTATGGAGCAGTTAGTGCCAAAACTTGGGGAAGCCATAAATTACTCATTTTTTGACCAAATACGAAGCAGAAAGAGGCTAGACAGGAATTTTTGGGAATTCTGGAGCCATTGGAGCTGGTTTTAGAGCTGTTTGAGCATTGCAAGTGTATGAAATCACACTTTTGAGCATAATAGAAGATGGACAAGCCATTGGAAGCTGGACCAAGGAGACGTAGCCCAGGCGGGGTGAACTCCTTCATCATGTGTGTTGTGATTTTTTTTATGGTGATGTTCATGTCTATTATATGTTGTTGTTTAGTGATTTTTTCATGTTAATTTGCTCAATAAATTTACATAAAAACTCATGGTTAACTTGAAATTTACCTCATAATCCTCAAGCACTTTGTCTATATTTTGAATTGTACTTTAGCACAACCAACACTAATTTTCCCATTCAGATAAAAGAGTCCAGTGCTGAGCAGAAGAGGGATTTCAAAAAGAATGCATAGGTAGAAAATCGAAACCCCATATGGGTTGCACAGTCCATTGGTCGGGAGGGCTAATTTTTGTGGAAAATTACTTCTCTGAGTGAGTCGATAGAGTGTAAATTTTTTGGATCGATCTTTATCAAAGGCAGAGGGAGCAATGTAGCAGCTTCAGCACAGAGCAGATCTTCACTTGGGACACATTTTTTTGCAACAGTTTGCTGGGACAGAAAATCATCAGAAAAGGAAAGAAGAGCACATACTGGAGTAATTTCTTCCTCAGATAATTCCTAGCCAAGGAATTTGATTTCTCATTGCAGAGAAGCAGTAGCTGGGAGCAGATCTACTTGCTCCATCAAGGAGTGTGTAGAGTCAGTCAGTAGGTACACAGAGGAGAGAGGAGGCAATTTGACATTGTTTGGAAAGATGGCATTAGCTGAGTTGCGAGAACAAGATAGGTTGGAGGGTGCCTCAAACTATGTTATCTGTAAGGCAAGGGCCTCCTTCCTTCTAGACGAGTATGATCTTAAAACTTATATCTCTAGTGTGGTAGCTGAGCCCTCTAATGCAGACCAAATTAAGGCCTAAAAGAAGGATATGGTGAAGGCTAAGAGGCTTATCCTCGATGGATTGAGAGATCACATTGTTTCTCACATAGCAAGCAAATACACATCCAAAGAGATTTGGGATGCATTAGCCACATTATATCAAGGATCTTCTGAGCAGCGAAAGATGTACTTGGAGGAGAAGATGAGATGCACAAGGATGCAGAAGGGGGATCACATAGACCCCTTCCTAACGAGACTTCAGGATACTCGAGATCAGCTGGTTGCTATGGGAGCAACGCCTCAGGGTACTAAGCTTGTACGATTGGCCCTTAACATTGATTCCGAGGAGTGACAAGTCTTTGTCTAGACTATGTTGGGCAGAGAGAAGTTTCCTGATTGGGAGAGAGTTTGCGTTGATCTACAACAAGAGGAGATGGGACATGATTTCGTGAAGAGCACCATAAGTGGTAGCAAGAGCAGTCGAGTGAAGATAGAGAAGGAATAGGAGAATACAACCCTCACATTGAAGGGACAACAAGAGAAGTGCAGGAAAAATAAGGATATTTCGAAGATCATGTGTTTTCGATGTGGTGAGATGGGCCACTTCAGTTCTTAGTGTCCTCTTCGGAAGAAGGATAAGGAGAAGTAGCAGGATCAACGAGCTGCTACCGCAAAGATCGATAAGATTTCCTCTAGATTGGAGGAGGATTTTTCCACGATTTCCCATATACCTCCAGAGGGGAGGTGGGGTGATATGGTTTTGTAGCCTCAGAGAGATATAGGTTGGGAAATACCCTTGAGGATTCCACCTCTTGTATCATCACCTTGCTATGGGAGCCCATAGTAGCAGTAGCAGGATGGACCAGTCATAGATGATGTAGTTAGGTGCTAAAGTGACAGATGCAGTGGTTAGCAACATTAGGAACTTAGCAGGGCATAACAGAGTTGGAAACAATGTATTTGGCACAGTGTAGAACCAGTAACAACTCAAAGGCTAGCAATAGTCAAAACTTAGTCGATAGATGCATCAATATGAACATAAATGGTTCAGTTGATGGACATCTCTCAGTTGCAATGGCAGCATATGAGAGCAATTTTTAGATGTTGCAGTGGCAGCAATAACAGAGTTGTAGTGCAGACGCAATAGTTGGCAGTAGTATGCAAAGTCAGTAGCATCATGCGTGCATAGCAGTTAGAGCAGTGCAGTAGTTGGTGGGAAGTAGCAGCCAGACATCATCAGTGCAGTAGTTGGTGGGAAGCAGTAGCCAAACATCAGCCATGCAGTAGTTGGTGGGAAGCAATAACCAAACATCATCAGTGCAGTAGTTTGTGGGAGGCAGCAACCAGATATCAACAGCATAACTGGAGTGGTGCAGAAATCAGAGTGATGCTTCATGAGGTTTCATATCTCTAGCACATTTCTCACTAAGAGGGAGTCTTCATGTTTGTGCTCTAGCCTCGAGGTTTTGCAGAGAGGCTAAGACACATGCATTCCATAATACCCAGAAATTGTTTTGGGAAATTCTACTCGGAGAAGGTTTAATGAAAATAATTAATTATTTTTAATGGATTCCTAAGTCTAAACTTAGGAAAAGGAAATAATTAAAAGGTATTAATTAGATCAAGTGTGAATCTTCTAGATGAAGATGAGGATCGACTCAAGGTTAATATCAGCCTTTGATAATGTTTTAATCTTGGTCGTTGATATGTTAATGAGATATTATAAGAAGGAGCTTGATGCGCATTCGGAAAACAAATTGAGTGAGAGGTCTAGAGTTCGAATTCTCAAGAGAGCGATGTAGCAGTTTTCGGAGAGAGATCAAGAATATTTATTGCAGTGAGGGACAGGGATGGTTGTTCAGACAAGATTTTCTAGATCCAGAGAGTTCAAGGCAGAGAAGGCATAGAGAAGTCTAGAGAGGTTGTGTAGTGCCATGCAAAGGCAGTGCAGAGCTACGTTGAGGAAACGCAGAACTTCAGAGGGAGTCAACAATATTTTTGGGGAACAATCGAGATCTAGTACCAGAAGCTGAGGTGTGAGACCGAAATTCCACAGGGTCGAGTTTCCAATCAACAAGAGATCGGGAGGAGGTGTGACATAGTCCCAGCAGCAGTGACACGATCATTGCGTGGGAAGACACAAAGACTATGTAGAGACAACGCATAGAGCTCATCTCTAGTCAAATAAGTGTCGGATTTCCCAAGACAGTGTGAAATATTCTCACTAACTCTTTGTCATAATTTATCTCTGTATCGAATAGCCATTTTCTGCATCCAATGACTTATGTTCAGAAAAATATTGCATAATATTAAAACCCTCAGTTGTTGCAATGGTTTTCCCGAGTTGGGTTTTTCCGGGGACATTGTCCAAAAATAATGGTGTCTATTGTCTGTGTGTATTTCGTGCTTGCTCAGTATTTTGTTTCCTCGTTATTTTTATGTTGTGAAGGCTGCAATAGAATTTATTTCGATGTTTACTATGTAACACCGTAAATAAATTGATTCATAATTAACAAGTAGAAGAAATAATATCAATTGTTGCAATAGGGATTCTAATTGTGAAATTTTCATAGGCAACGGGAAGGATCAAAAGCAAGGAGGAAGGGATTTGTAGCTGTGGAAAAGGTTTTGGGAGGAGAAATAAGGACCTGAAGTAGACTGACATCATCCCTAACCAAGCCAAAATCTACAACAGAAAGGACATACCTAGAACAAGGTATGTTGTAATGTGTTTCATGTTGATTTGTTGTTAGAGGATAGGTCCATATTGGACAAAAATTGTTAGGTGTCTCATGGCTATTGGAGGGTGGCAAGGAGGTGCTCAAGGGATCCCTAAGTGTAGTCTCTTGAAGGACAAAGAGGACTACTAGGAGAGGCAGATTGTTAGAAGTTCTAGTGATTGATCTACGAAGTAAAAAAGAAGGAGGCCAAAGTGAGCAGTTGGATTAGCCCAAGTTCATTGAAGATAATGACATCTTGCAGTGATAGATGGAAACCCTCTGACATGAATTTTATCTTCATTAGAGTATCACAAGAAGGCATTAGAGGAAATAAGTCCTAAAGAAGTTAAGAAGCAACAATGGGCAGTTGAGATTTTTTCACAAACAAAGTTGTGAAAAAATAAACAAGAGTCTCTATGTGTTGATGCGTTGAAGGACTAATGATCAACTAGAGAGTAGTTAGAGGATCCATGTTTAGTTACCTAAAGGACCAAGACCATTAATAGAGGCAATGTTGCAAATTGGGAGTAGAAAGACCGGCAATTTTGTTCAGGATATGACAAGAGGTGCTATGATTGTGCACTACATCAACTAGACCATCATTATATCTTTTTCCTATATTATTTTACTAGTGGATGTATGGGGGCTATTATCCTTGGTATGTGAGCCCTAGATAGCTGTATTACAGTTTACTAATATAACAAAGTTGGTTTGTTGAAAATTGTAAAAAAATTGTTTATATTTGTGCACGTGTTGATTTATTGTTGTTTATATTTCGTTGTGCAAAGTAGTTTGTTGTGGTATTTGGATTGGTAGTGTTAGTGATTCTAAGACCCTAACCAAGATTCCAGTACTGTGGAAAAAAAACAAAGGTGGTGATCTAGAGAGGTACCAAGGGAATTAATCCTTTCCTATGAATGAGATTCAATAAAGCTTCTAAGGTACAAAAATAATGTTGACCATTCCATCTTCTTCAAGCATACTTTGAATCATGGTAAATTTCTCAACCTAATCTAGGTTCTCTACATGTATGGTGGTCTCAAGACACTAAACATGAGAGGTGTGATTCATACCCAACAAAATCGAGCACCAAATGGTTGTTGGTTGGGAAGCTTGGGTAAGGATTTGGATTTGAGGCTCTTATGGAGAGGTGATAGCGACCATTTTTATACTCTAGATAATAGAAGGGATATCCTACTCCAACTTAGTCTTCTTAGTCAAATTATAGAGGGGATAACTTGCTCCATCTTGGTCTTTCGAGGCAACTTCCTTTGACACTAATGCCTTCATGAAGGCATAGTGACAAAGTGAAATTACATAGGCAAAGGAGGTCAAAGCAAGAGGCTCATGATCTCCCTTGGGAAGAATGATGCTTAGGGGATTTAAAATTATACATCGTAAGTTGAAGGAAAGTCTTAGCAACAAAAGAGTTTATATTCCAAGGTCCTCGAGTTTAAAAAGCTCCATTGGTATAATTGGATCAAAGAGTTGAGGAAAAACATTAGATGATTGGAGAATATATTCAAATGGAAATGGAAGTGTGGGTTTAAGACCCATCCTTTTTGAAGACTTTAGAAACTCAACTATACCAGATTAATCATGTGTACTAGATGGTAAAAGTAATGCCAGCTAACACAATATTCTACAACAAGATATCGTACACAAAATTGTTTATGATATCTCAATGCCAAAATAAAAACATATAGTAACCACTCAATTTACCAACCCCTAGAAGATATTTTTCCTCTCTCTCATCTCTAATTGGGTCGAGAGACTACTCTACATCTTAGTACCTAGTATAGGGGAAATGTCTCTTAAAGTTACATTTGAAAATAATACCTATATTTACAAATTAAATAATAATAGTAACAAAAAATAATAGTGTAATAAAATACTTCTATTTTCACCTTAATTTTATGTCAACTCTATATAGAAAGATAAAGAAATTGAAAGTGAAAACTTTTATTTATTTTTTTGGTATGAAGGGGATATGCAATTTCTTAGCTACTTAATAGAGGAAAAAATTTAATTGAGTTATAAATCAAATATTTCAATATGCATGTTGATTAAAATATTTTAATATCTTACACACACATATAGAGAGAGAGAGAATTTTTATTCCATTAATAGTTACTTTCTAATTCAAGGATTTGTAATTCCATTGATGTTTAATATGGATTTGATATATAACATTTAAAAATAAATTAATAATAAAAATAATTCAATGCCTATATATAGAACTCCTAGATAACTCAATTAACTTTCCTTCTTATGTTAATGTAGTTTTTAGTTGATATAATTAAGTTAATAAATTATTCAAACTCATTATACATTTTTATTACAAACAATCAACATATATGCTAATTAAAAAATATGTTTATTTTTTATAAACCTTTTTCATAAATATTTGTAATTTTTTGGGAATATAATGTCAAAAACATTTAAATTATAAAAAAAACAAACCAATATCTATAATTTATATTTATATTTATTTATTATAAATTATTTATTAATTGATATAATTAAGTTAATAAATTATTCAAACTCATAATACATTTTTGTTTCCAACAATGAAAATATATGTTTATGTTGATTAAAATATATATTTAGTTTTTTGATAGTTTATTTTCATAAATATTTGTAATTTTTTTGAAAATATAACTTAAAAGACATAAAAACATATAGTAACCACTCAATTTACCAACCCCTAGAAGATATTTTTCCTCTCTCTCATCTCTAATTGGGTCGAGAGACTACTCTACATCTTAGTACCTAGTATAGGGGAAATGTCTCTTAAAGTTACATTTAAAAATAATAAAATAATACCTACATTTACAAATTAAATAATAATAGTAACAAAAAATAATAGTGTCTGACATAAATAAAATACTTCTATTTTCACCTTAATAAATTATGTCAACCCTATTTTGGTTCCTAAAATTCCTAAATTTCTTATGTGATTTACCGAAAGATTTTTAATTAAAACTTAAAAGACATTTAAATTAAAAAGAAAAAACCAATATCTATAATTTGTATTTCTATTTATTTATTAAAAGCTAATTATTAATATATGTAACTTTTATAATATTTTCATAATAATATAGAATAAAATAAATTTAAGAAAAAGAAAAAAAAAACAAACAAACAAACAAAATTATAATATTTGTTAAAAACTAAATAAATATTTAAAGTTATATATAATTATTATTATTATTTAAATTACATTAATTTCATATTTATTATTTATTTTTTAAATTTTATAAATATGGAAAAACAAGTTTTTTTTTTAATTCTAAACAAATCAATTAATTTAAAAAGTATTATTTTAATTAATTTCATCAAAAATATATTTTAATTAGAAAAATACTTATCTTTTTTAAGAACAACTAATGTTATAACCTTACTCTAGTTAGACGAGGATTGTCTAACCCAATCCTCTTTGGTTAGACGAAGATCTTACTCTGGCTAGTCGATACAAAAGGAGCTCTAAAGACCTTGGGGATAATTTGTTTGGGTCGGAGCTAGTCAAGCTCTGTAGTGCTCAGGATCTCATAATTTGCAACGGTCTAAAGAAGTGGCTCAATTCTAGCAAGATGACTTGCATCCATGGGCTTGGCATGAGCGTGGTATACTATGTTATTTCCGATCTCCCTTTATACAACAAAATAATAAATTTTGACATCTTAGACGACCACGAGCCTGACTCTGATCATAGGCCTTTACTCATAACTCTCAATTTTGTCATGCATAGAGATCCCATAGAAGATAATCCTTATAGTCAAAATAACTTAATCTTTGATAGAAATAAAAACGACCTCTTTCTAAATGAATTAAAAACTAATTTTCTTCCTTTATCTAGTATAGAAAACATAGATGACCTCTATCATAATTTTACTACAACCCTCTCATATTCTATTAACAAGTTCTCAATTGAAGTCTCAAGTAATAAAAGAAATAGCAAAACCAACCCATGGTATGACAAAGATTGTAAAAGTGTTGTTGATAAATCTCTCAAAATTAACAAGATAAAAATCTACAAAGCCCTAACTAAAAGGAAAAAAAGGCAATATATTTGTAAAAGACAAGAGAATCTCTTACAACTCTCTAAGGTGGCTCCTAAGAAATTCTGGAGGCAGATTCTAACTAGGAAAACTAAAGATAATAATAAATTTGCTTTACACGACTAGAATTCCTATCTTAAAAAGCTTTATGAATCTCCAAATGCCAGGGATTTTGAAACCTGCTCACAATGGAAGAAGTTTTCTCATTAGAAGACATTGATTTTGGGGTTAAACGCTTGGAAAATGGGAAAGCTAAAGACATTGAAGGTTACCAGGCAGAAATCTTAAAAATTGGAGGTCATGTCCTCATCCCCCACATCCACAAGCTTTTCAACCAAGCAGTCAAGCAAGGGTTCCCTAAACCTTGGAATCAGAGCCTCATTATCCCTATTAAGTGGGGATACAAATAACCCCTCTAATTATCAAACAATTATGATCAGCCCTCTCTTAGCCAAGTTATATGGTATTATTTTGGAAAAGAAGTTGAGCATTTGGCTTGAAAGTGAAGGTAAGCAGGCTAAAGGCCAAGCGGGTTTTAGAAGGCAACACTCAACAATGGACCACCTCGTTACGCTTAGGATCATTGTGGAGGAATTCCGCAATGATAAATCCAATCTCTTCTGTTGCTTTGTGGACTTTAGAAAGGCTTTCGACACGGTTCCTAGAAATAACCTATGGAATAGATTAGAAGATCTAAATGTTCCTTACAAGCTAATAGCGGCCGCTATAAGGTTATACGAGAATGTAATTTCCAAGCTAAAGAGAAATGAGGGGTGGTTGAAAGATATTAAGTGCAATATCAGAGTTAAACAAGATTGCCCCCTCTCCCCTACCCTATTTAGCATTTACATCGATAAGCTAGAAGGTTGTTTAGAGAAAGCAAGATGTGTTGGCACGATCTTAGCTGGGGTAGTCATCATCCTTATTCTCTATGCGGACGATATTGTTCTTCTCGCAAGGTGCCCATCTGATCTTGATAAGCAACTTAGACTTCTTAAGGATTTCTGCTCTACCATGGGTATGTTTGTTAACACTGACAAAACAAAAGTTATGATTATCAAATCCAAGAGGGACACTTACGCTAATTTTATGTATGACAATAGTAACTTGGAGGAAGTGTATTCTTACAAGTACCTAGGAATTGATATTCATCACAAGCTCAACTGGAACTATAGCATTCAGAAAAGGATTAATGGGAGGTGGAAAGCTTATTTTGGTCTTGAAAATAATTATAAAACGACAAACCTCGTAATGTGGGATAGAAAGAAGTTCCTCTTTGAAACTTTAGTCACTCCTGTTATCTTATATAGATGTGAGGTTTGGGGTTGCAACATCTCTATAGAATCCTGAAGAAAGATTGAGCAAATCCAGAAGCATTTTATAACGTATAACCTTAAAATTAAAAGCAATACACCCTATCCTATTCTCCTTATAGAAGTGGGTCTTTCCCCTATCGGGAGCCTAGCTATGACTAGGCTTCTGTTGTACAAGCATAATATCAATAGCAAAGGAGACCATAGACTTCCTAAACTAGCTTTAAATTTCAGCCAAAACCACTTAAGGCTTAAACGAGGTTGGTATAAAGACACCAGGGCCTGGTTAAACCATTGGGAGATCGACGAGAATGTTGCATTGCAAAACATAAATAACATTAAAAAAATTGTTACTTCTAAGTTCAAAGAAAAAATGTGGTGTGAGAAATATCTAGCAGCTAAAAGAAAATTAAGGTATTATAAGGAGGTCATCAACCCCACCTTCGAAGATCAAAAGTATCTCTATGTTTTAACTAGCTCAAAGAAGAAAATTAATATAGCCAAGGTTAGAACGAACTCTCATGAGATCTATAGTGAAACAGGTCGTTGGACAGTTCCTAAAACACCATGGATGGAAAGGATATGTCATCTCTGTGAGAATATGAACATCGAGGATGAAAATCACTTCCTCTTAGAGTGCACCACGTACAACCACATTAGAGCTCAATTTCATTATCTTTGTTGCAATACTGACCTTCATAGCCTTTTAAAATGTCAAAATTATAGTGAGCTCGAGAGGCTCCTCTCCAAGCTTTTTGAGCATAGGAGACCAAAGATTGGTCTCAGTGGACGTTAACCATCACCATCATCATCATCATCATCATTTAAAATTAAAAAACATATAAATAATTCGCATATTTAATAAAAATATATTCATTTAAAAAAAAACATTTACGAAAATGTTTTTTAAATATAAATTTAAAATATATATATGGACCCCATTTCTTAACGGATGAAAAGACCATTTATATTATATTACAATCATGCATGCTTTGTGTTGTAATAAATTCCGAATTGAACACTTTAATTTAACTTCGATTTGGTGCTTCCAACTCAAAGTGTCGTGTACATTTTTGGTGCAGCCTCTCTACTACTCTCTCATCCAACCACAATTTCGGACACCCCTTGACACTCAACCACGTTAACGATTTACAATCTGCAACTCCTTCCAACTCGCCCAACTCAGGGCAGCTGTGAACCGTTAGCTGCTCAAGTTTTGTTAGCCACCGCAAATCCCGAATGCTCTTCAGCTTTACACAATCGATTGCATGCAACTTCTCTAAGGACACCATTGTTTTAACACTCGACATCATTGTTTTAACACTCGGCAGCTCCTTGAGTTCGTTACACTTTCTAATGTGCAACTTTCTGAGCATTGCAAGACCACAAAGGCCTTCTATACTTCTCAAATTATCACAGCCAATCAAGGTCACCTATGTGAGTGCCTTTGGTAATGTTCCAACCTCCGCCAGATTAATACACTCCTCTAAGATCAACTCCTCAAGATTGGGGTATACAACGTTATCATAGAATACCTCTGATTTGTGGATTTTGAGGCAACCAGCCACTTTCAACCAACTCAACTCACTCGACCGTTCAACTGAAGCCGACAAACACTTCAATTCCCCGCGATACTCGAGATGCAATTCATTCAAGTTCAGTAAATCACCTAGCGAAGAAGGCATCACCCTGTCCAGCAAAGGGTTTCCTATCCACAGAACTTCTAAATCCCTGGGGAGTTCAATAGCACTTGGCATTTCTTTGAAATTTTTGCATGTCAACTTCAGTGTTTTCAGGGACCTTCGATGTGCCAATTGCGATGGGCAGACTTCAACTTTTCCACAACCGGAAAGATCTATATGCTCTAGTGTTCTTATATTTCCAAATGTTTCGCTTGAGATTCTTAAACTAGCACAAGAGGAAGTATCAAAATATTTAAGGGCAGTTAAACTCCCGAAAAAATCTGGCAACCTCTCCAATTTCCAACGGTTAGACAGGTCCATGTGGTGGAGATTCATCCAGCTGCAGTAGGAATTTGGCAGCCTCTCCAATTTCTTGCACAAAGACAGGTTCATCATGTGGAGGTTACTCAAGCTGCCGAAGGACTCTGGCAGCTCCAATTTCGAACACCGAGACAGGTTCAACCTGTGGAGGTTCGTCAAGCTGCAGAAGGAATCTAGCAGCCTCTCCAAGTGATAGCACCCAAACAGGTTCAAGCTGTGGAGGTTCGTCAAGCGGCCAAAGGAATCTGGCAGCCTCTCCAAGTAAGAGAAGCAACTCAGGTTCAAGCTGTGGAGGTTCATCAGGCTGCCGAAGGAATCTGGCAGCCTCTCCAAGTAAGAGCAGCAACTCAGGTGCAAGCTGTGGAGGTTCGTCAAGCTGCCGAAGGAATCTGGCAGCCTCTCAAATTTCGAGCACCCAATCCGTATCAAGCTGTGGAGGTTCATCAAGCTGCCGAAGGAATCTGGCAACCTCTCCAATTTCGAGCAATCAGACATGTCTAAGTGGTGGAGGTTCGTCAAGCTGCAGAAGGAATCTGGCAGCCTCTCCAATTGACGGCACCCCAACAGGTTCATGCTGTGGAGGTTGGTCAAGCTGCTGAAGGAATCTGGAAGCCTCTCCAATTTCTTGCACCAACTGAGGTCCAAGTTGTGGAGGTTCGTCAAGCTGTTGAAGGAATCTGGCAGCCTCTCTAATCTCCGGCACCCATATAGTTCCATGTTGTGGAGGTTGGTTAATTTACCCAGGGAGTCTGGTAATGATTTCAAGGAACCCGCATCTAACACCAAGTCCGTTAACGAGTTGAGATGACCGAATTCTTCTGGCAATATAGTAAGAAAGGAAGAATGAATGATGATCCTCTCTAGGTGCTTCAGCTGCCCTATGGACTTTGGAATGCTCGAGAGGCAGGTCGCATTAATAATCTCTAATACCTGCAACTGCAAAGGTGCCTGGAAGATCAAGCACTTCGAGTGTAAGAGAGATGGGAGAACCGTTGGAAATCACTGGAGACGTCTTATGCAATATCAATAGCTAACGACCACACACTTAACTCAAAATTTTCATATTTACCTACGATTTGGATTTCCATAATGTTTTCAATACACGCCCGTCCACTTTTAAAAGCCTTAAATTCTTAATTGTAATCCAGGAAGGCAAGGAAGTGTAGGGACAATGACGCCAAGAAAGCCATATGAGATTTGGCGAAGGCAGCCACAAAATACGATCCATTAGGGGAATTTTGAGGTCTAAAATGGGCCTCCTAAGAAAAATGTACAACAAAAATCAACTTTATAACAACCAATAGGATTCAAGATGATGATGTCAACCATGGGGGATGATTTACCATTTTTTAAATAAAAGGGTAAAAATATTAAAAAATAATAAAATAATACAACTACTTTTTCAACTCGTATTTTCAACTTATATCCAAAAAATTTTACTCAAATTTCGAGTGGGAGTACTCGTTGGATGCAAAATTTAATTCCTCATCCAAGGAGTACCCATGTTGCATACTTTCGATGAACTCTAATACACGAAAAATGAGAAATACTTAAACAACGTGATTGTAATCACGTTTTTTTATGTATTTCTCATTTTTTGTGTAGTAGGACCCATCGAAAGTATGCAACATGGGTACTCCTTGGATGGGGAATTAAATTTTGCATCCAACGAGTACTCCCGCTCGAAATTTGAGTAAAAACTTTGGGAGATAAGTTGAAAATATGAGTTGAAAAAGTAGTTTTTTCATTTTTCCCTCTAAAATTTGATGATGTCATCAAATCTTTTTTGATTTTTTCCACTATTATTTTATAATTTCCTTAGGAGGCCCATTTTAGACCTCAAAATTCCCCTAATGCAACAAACGCCCTTCAGTCTCAACAAGTTGCAAATTCGAATATCGGAAGACTGGTGACAAAGCCAAAGTCACACAAGGAAGTAAGAAGAGAAAGGAAGTGTCTTTCGTTCGACAAATTGGAAGCTGATGGGACAGCTCCGAGACAGCTCTCGTCGGCGACTCCCGCAGCTTTCCGGAAAATCGTGAATCGTGGACCCCTGCCTCTGCCACTCGCTCCCTCCGCACCGCTCCTCTTGGCCGAGCATGATGCGTCCATCTCATACCATCAGCCCCATCCATGCATCATCAATTTTGAATTTATAATTGGGCGAAATTTGAATTTGAATTAAGTTATAGTTTTGCAGTGTTTCAAGAGAGTGAAGGAGTGCGAGATCTTTGAACTTTCGGGGCCTCGCTATCTTACCAACATCAATTGGTAACAAAATTCATACGACTGCAATATTTGCCGGGCAATTCTGTTCAGCAATTTAACCGCCGCAGGATTCTCAGCGAATTTAATAATAAGGCGCATGCAATTACTTATTTTTTTTCGTATTATTCATTTGCAGGTATGATTCAAACCACAGGCGATGCATAGTGGCTAGTCTGGTGCAGGGCATGTACATTCTGGAACGCGATCAGCAGGAACGGAGGCTTGGCTGGGACGCTCTGGCCGAGAAATGGTGGAGTTTCTTTAACTTAAAACTTCTTTACCCACTGGTAGATGTAGCCGAGGTGGTTCCGTCTTCAGTGCCGTGTACAAGTGGAGAAAGAAGGCTGCAGGGGTCCCTGTCAGGCCACTTGGCGCGCCCAAGATCGTGGTGGCCTTCAGAGGAACGATTACGAAGGCGGGCTCTATGGCCGGGGACCTAAAATTGGATCTCCAAATCCTTAGAAATGGACTCCACACGACTTCCCATTTTAGGGCAGCGTTTGACGCGATGAATAAATATGTTTTCAATCGCGGGCGGGAGAACGTGTGGATCACCGGGCATTCCCTCGGGGTGGCCATGGCAATGCTCGCCGGTAGACGAATGGCCGAGGAGGGGCAGTTCTTGGAAGCCCATTTGTTCAATCCGCCTTTCGTGTCGGCTCCCGTGGACAGAATACAGGACGAAAATGTCAAGCGCGGCCTGCACTTCGCCGGCACCGTGGTGGCTGTCGGGCTTGCCCTACCGCTCAAGGACAAACGCAACCTGACCGAGACCCAAAATGCATTCTTCGCGCTGCGCCCATGGGTTGCGTATCTTTATGTCAATCCGAAGGACGATGTCTGTTCGGGTTATGTTGGGTATTTCAGTAACCACCAGGCGATGAAGAAAATCGGCGTCGACGTCGGAAGCATTACGAGTTTCGTGGCCCGCCACTCGATCAACGATTTTGTTATGTCTGCTTTTGGAATGGAGTCAAAGGCGCCGCATCTCATTCCGTCCGCGAGGGTTGCAGTCAGTTTGGTCCCAGCGCCGGATCTCAAGGGAGTGCATGGGATCCATCAGTGGTGGGCACCGGATCTCAGAATCCGGTGCAGCGAATGCAGGATTACAGGGTGATTCTAGCAAGGTCAATTGTAAATTGTAATGCAATCTAATTTCTACCAGGGTCAGTTGTAATTGTAATTGTAATGTGATTTCATTCATTTTTAATCGATACTGCGATGCCAAGATTTGATAGCTTGCTAAACGATTTGCCCAAAATTATGTTAAAGATTGTGTTCAAAGCTTGCTAAACGATTTGCCCTTCTGAAAAAATTATGTTCAAGATTGTGTTCAAATCTTGCTAAACGATTTTCCCTTCTGAAAAATTATGTTCAATATTGTGTTCAAAGCTTGCTAATCCGTTTTAGTGGGGCCTATGGACCCAAGGCCATCGCTCGATTGTAGTTGGGTCATTAAAGTGTTCCGTTACAATTAGCCTTTTTGTAATTTGAAACTATAATTTTGGTAAACTAAAATTTTATTGAAAAAGTTAAATGCAATCCAGAATTTGAAAAATTAATACCTTACATTATTTGTAAATAAAATAATAATAATTTTTCCCATAAACACTCGTCAACCTAGGGTTATGTCATGTACTGTTCACTGAATATTTTAACTGGAATTAATTATATAATAAAAATAAAAATAAAAAATAAATATTATTAGACTTTAGATTTTCACAATTTATGTTTTTTTTTTTTTTTTTTTTTTTTTTTTTTTTTTTTTTTTT